>CM076580.1:1471065320-1471307635 GCA_034641835.2 Pinus albicaulis
AACATCTTGATGAATTTGACATTTTCATTCTCTTCTTTTGCTTCCACATCTGCATCAGATTCCTCTGAAGAAATCTCAGCTCCATCATCAGGCGCTCTTCTTTGGGCTGTCTCCATCGTCTCCATTCGTGCACGCAAATTCCGCACTTCTTCCAACATAACTGCATTTGGTTTTGGTCTCCCTCGACCAATTCCCCTTCTCGGTGGCATCTTTGCTGCAAATATTTCCTTCTTCGGCTCTGATACCAAAATTGACGTAGCAGAAGCTATGAAGCCTTTAACTATACCCACAATGGATTTAAACTTAATCTGAATTGGAACTTTAAAACCCAGTAGTTACCCCTTTTTGCTATTGGAATAGAAGCCCTTTAAAATAAATTTTTCTCTCCTTCCAATCCAATATAACCTTTTAAAACATTCAAAATAGTATTGAATGTAATATATGTATATCACTCCTCCACAGATCTGGTTGATCAAACGCTTAAAACAGTTTCGCTAATCGATAGTTGCCAGTCTCTTTTTAAACTATTGACATTCATCGCCACTCCGACGCGATGTCATCGACAATATCAATTCGCAGAGATTAAATGTTACCTATCCAAAAATCGACCACCCCATAGTTCCGATGCGATGTGATTCAAATCATTTCGTCATCGCAATCAACACTGGGCTGTCATATATGTTGTTTAACAATTGTTCAGATGCGATGTCAATCGTAAATCGGAATCGCTATATTGCAATAGTTAAACAACGAGCCTTCCTGTAGCATCGCGAGATCTTTTTGGATTCGATATCATATCAACCTAATCTATAGTATTTTGCATCCGAATCTATCGTTATATGGCGCGATGTGGATCAATTCTCCTCGCTCCGATGCGATAAACTAGGTGGACCGATGAATTACAAAACCATTATATGTTAATCAATCATCTCAAGGATTCCGCGAAATATTTTCAGGCTCTTTCTTTGCATTAAAACTTCTTTCAGTTCACAATTGTCGACAGCTCTAGGCTTACATTAAACATAGTGTTTCTCACAATCAAAATTAAATCACACAAGCCGCACACCATTTAATCAATTGCACAGACATACAATACTAAAATTACCACCATTTGTCATTCGATTTGGCATAGAACATAATTTCTTTCATATTACTCAGAAAAAAAACAAAACAGAGCCTTGCTTTTTCCAAATTACCCAAGAACCAAAAAACATTGATACACATTGTCACAATATATCACAAAATCTGAGCTTTCGCTCCACACAAAACCTCACCTAACTCTTCTCGCTCTGTCACATTTCTCTCATTAATTCTTCTAATAATAGCTAACATAAATCTTCTATTTTTCCTAAAGATCTTAACAAAATCTCCTATCTCTAACTCTCGGTTACACCTGTTTTAACAGATCTTATCACTAAATCTAAATAAGACAGTCTCACTTATTACAATAATAACAAACTAATTGAAAAATCGATCTCCTCAGTAAAACTAAATTTGACCAAACAGTCAATGAAATTCATACTGTCTAGCCACAACATGTGAACAGATTTTCACATTGCTGGCTTATTCTGATGCTCCTGCATCATATTGTAATACAATAGATATCATTTGCAGGATTCAATTGGGTTAAGTAAGTCATTCCTCAATGACAATTTCCATGAGAGATGGTCGTAATTTATGGTTTTCAAGCTGTTGTGTTTATCAATTATTGAAGATCTCTTTAGATTATCCACAGTGTTATAGAACATTCGTCAAAGTTTCCAATCCCAACTTCGACTAATGTTCTATAGCATTGTGGATAATCGGTTTTGGCTCCTCGTGATTTGGAATATTGGCAAGAACAGACTCTACAGGGAAGCACATCAAGCCACTTTGGAGTCCATGGACCTAGCCTTCCTGGACTCAGAGAGGGCTCTCTCTATGTAATAGTTTATCAATGATATGTCTTTATGCTTTTTTTCTAATTTTATGCTAGTTATGAAGTTCTAAGGACTAATTTTTTTTTATTGATTGGTTGATAGATCAATGGTGGGATTAATTGGAGTGTTTCAACTGAATAGATAGACTATGAGAAACATTGATCCATTGGGCTATGGAGTAATAAAAGGATTTAGTTTTTCAGCAACTCTGCAAGGGTTTTCATAGGGAAAGATAACTATATCAAGTGGATCTCTTATATTAGATGAAATATGAATTGACAATAAGTTGTGAAAACAATAAAATTCAACGACAATTAAGAGTCCTTTAACTCTACTTTAACAAGAAAATAGTTTTAGGTAACTGTTTGAGGAAAACCAAAAGACAGGGCATACCATAGACTTCTTTGGCCAGAATTTAATAAGAAAACCTTTAAGACAACAATCCAACAATCCTAGAATTACTTTCAAACAATGAAAACATTTAAGATAATAAAGAGTGCAACTGAAGACCAAGATACACCCATCTTCTCTAATCAAACACTCTAAATACCTTCATAGTAATAGTTTGAGACAAAAAAAAGGAGAGGGCATACCATAGACTTCTTTGGCTAGAATATACTAAGTAAACTTCAAAGAAAGGCTTTAAAAACAATATTTCAAGCTACACCAAAGGAAAGGGCATACCATAGACTTCTTTGGCTTCACCCTACTGAATCATTTTCAAGACAACAACCTAGGTGGAACCAGAGAGAAATTAAGAATTCTCCAATCAGAACTTGCAGAAGAAAACATTATTATAAAGAAAGAAAACATAATCATGGTGCCAAGACAACATATCCTAATCTAAAATCTATGTTTTTTTATCAAAGAAATAATGGACATAATTGAAAATAGAAGGAAAACATTGACAAAGAATGATAATTTCACCATTAACATAGCTCAAGAATCATGTGAGCATGCATGTATTACTGATGTTCAAAAAAATTACATTACTCCAGTGCAATGGATCTCTGCAACTCAGAGTTTTATCAAATCCAGACTAGCAGCTCATCAAATAGCCAACTAGCTCAGTACTAATCAACCAACCAACATGAAGCATACATGCAGTATTTATCTGCAAAATGAGGAGGTGATCCGAAGCTAGGGTTTGAGATTGTAGTTATTACAAAGTTAATGTTATCTTGACCTTTGAGAACATGCGAGGCCCAAGGAAAAATATCTGACAGTGACTCACTGTAACAATAACTTCTAACTTAACTGCTCAGCTAAATTTTGGATATATTTGAATTTTAAGGTTTCTCAATAACTTTTACAATAACTGCTGAGTAGATGATAAATACCTCTGGCTGTCTCAATAATGACTGATGTCTTTATTTGAAAAGAAGCAGGTTGTAGGTGGAAAAATGTGTCCCTAAAGAAATAAATGTTGTGTGTTTAGGCATTTGGATCTGCCTTTGTATCACTCTACCTTTGAATTTATCCTTTAAATTATTTTTTATGTTTTTAACACTTGGATTTGTCTTTACTGTGTATCTTACTGTCTTCTCTCTAATTCTTCATTTATCTCTGATTTTTGACAAACCCTTTAATTTTTCCTTTCATCCTCTAATATTTACCATCACATTCCTTTGATTTTTTTCCTCCTTTGCTTGCATCTATTATGAAACCAGCTAAAAATATAGAAGAAAAGAGAGATCAATGCCTTAGAAACCAACCACTTCTAGGGGAAACCTCCAATATATTACATAAATGAACAATTCTTGGATGATACAAATGACAAAACCTCCTTCCATATATAGGAGTCCATGGGGCCACAATATAATCCTAGCCGACCTAAAAATAATAATTTAAGGGCACAACAATAACAATATTGGGGTTACAAGGGTACAAAGATAATAATAAGGGGGGCTACTCTAACATAATAAGGGACTAGACTAATAATATAGGGACCTAACATTCCCCTCTCCTTCAAAAAAGTGTTGTCCTCAACAGTTGATTATTTCTTGATGCTTTAGTATAAAATTCTCATCTTCCCATGGGGAACCTTCAACGGGAAAGCTCTTCCACTTGCTGATATACTCTAAAATTAGTTTATTTTTTACTTATCGATTTCTTGTTTCTATAACTACTTCAGAACTTCCTTCGTTGGGATGTGGATCTTCCTGTTGTTTCATTTGATTTTGCACCAAAGTTAGGATATCCTTTGAGAGTTGGAGAGATTGTTTTTGATGCTCGATGTGATATTTCACTACCTCATTATCCATATTATCTTTCATTTGATCCTTCAAACCATTCAACTGAGCCTTCATTTTTTCTTCTAAACCATCTAGGTCATCTTTTATTGCTCTTTGTAAGATCAAAATTTGTTGCACTTGGTACTGTAATTTTGATATCTCATACTGAAATTATTCCTCTTCATGCATCATAATATAGATTTCGAAGGGCTTAGTGAATATCAAATTATTTTTCGGAGCCATTATAGAACCTAGTACTGATAAAAGTTTTTCAATATGCCAATGGAATCACTTCAAACTATTTTTTTCAAACAAAACTTATGCAATCTGAAAACAAATACACACCTTTTTCTTTCTTTTGAGGAGCTCGATATTGAAACTGAATTATCTCTGTGATTTTGGATCTTCAATATCTGAAATTATCCGTTGAGGTAGCTCTCTTAATAATCTTCTGAATGTTGTAGGTCTGACCTGATTTGAACTCTTCAAGGCAAAGCCATGTCTAATCTCCCACCAGAACCTAATTATCGACTAGTTCAGTAGAGCGAAATAGTATTACATGCCACGTGTCATTTTTTCCTCCTTCAGCACTGAAATTTATAGATAGGAAACAAAAGTCTATGTACTAGTGGTGACTTTTTATAAAATCTCAATCTGAAGCTCAAAGAGAGAGTTATGATGTTTTTCCCCGGGTCACCTCTTTGAGATGAAACTCGGGAGCTTGAAAACATCCTAACGTCCACAGATCATATCTCCAAAAATATTGTGAAACAAGATCTGAAATTTTTACAGGAGGTTCTTCAGGAGTTTGGCTTTGCTTTGTGAAAATTTCATCTTCTGAAACCTCGCAGAAAAATATTTATAGCAAAGATTCCGCGATGACCTATTTAGGTTAAATTCAGGAGCCTGCAAAAAGCCCTAAATTCCATAGATCATATATCTCAAAATATTGAAAACCAAGACATAAAATATTGCGACAATGTTCCTCAGGATTTCGGCTTCACACTCTAACAATTTCAGCTTCTCAACCTTCGTAGAAAAAAATTTATAGCGAAAATTCCATGAAGACATGTTTGGAGCAGCCAAACCCTAGAATCCAAAGCTCTCATACCAAATGTTATGAAACCAGCTCAAAAAATAGAAGAAAATAGATATCAATGCCTTAGAAATCAACCAATTTGACGGGGAAACCTCCAATACATTACAGAAATGAAAAATTCTTGGATGATAGAAATGACAGAACCTCCTTCTATATATAGGAGTCCATGGGGCCACAATATAATCCTAGCCGACCTAACAATAATAATTTAAGGGCACAATAATAACAATATTGGGGTTACAGAGGTACAAAGATAAAAATAAGGGGGGCTACTCTAACATAATAAGGCACAAGACAAGTAATATATGGACCTAACAGCATCTCTATTTTCAATCTGCTGCATGGTGGATAAATATAATTGTTGTTGGAGTGCTTGAATAACTAGTAATGATCATGATCCATTCGTGATTATTCTCGATTTCATGCCTTCGGTCCTTCTATTAAAACAATTCTCTCTGGATCGTCACCCAGAACAGTTGTTTAAACCATTTTAGACCCTAGGAATGTCAATTACATACTTCTTCCATGATACTTGCTCAACAAAAACAAACTGTTAGTTTTAAAACCTTCATTTCGTCACTTTTCTACATTTATTCAGGGTTTTCGGGCTTTTGGAGCATTGAAAAGGTTTTTTAGAGGCTACAAGGCTTCATCGCAAAGCAGTAGGGCTTTGGAATTTTTAAATGGAGGCGGTATCAGGATTTGACACGAAGGAGGAAGAGTGGTTTTTGCACGGGATGAGGAGTGGTAAGAGGGTTCGAGTGATCAGATGCAATTCCATTGAATAGGTGCCACATGGTGGATGTGACATGGGATAATACTGCCCATTTCATAGGGTTTGGTTTATTTAACCCCCACGCAAACAATGTTGCGATACGGTGTGTGGGCCGTTGGATCTGGTGAAGGTCATCCATCGATGATCGGATTGAATGAACCGACGTGCTAGTTTTCAAAGGTGGGGCCCGGGAGTAATATAGCATGGAGGGTTTGATATAGCGTAGGGCTTGGGTTTTTCAGTAAAACAGGGGTCTTTATGAAGCAAGGGGGTTTGGCAAAGAGCCAAGCCCAGGGGTTAATAAACCAAGAGGAAGCACCTGTTATTATGGAAAAGGAAAGTGTCACGTGGATTGTTTCAACAAAGTGCAGTGGGTTAAAATCATTAAAGCAGGGGATTTTAATTTTTATAAAGGTTCAGGCTAAAAAAACATAAAGGGTCAGGTTTTATATTAATAAAACAAGGTTTTAATATAAAATATGGGTCCCGAAAGGTTTATTTTTTATGTAAAATAATGTAAAGGGAGTTTTTACATTATTTTAATAAAACAAGGGAAATTGAGGAGGTGAGGGGGTTAATGGGGTTTTTGGAAATTAAAGTGGGTGTTTGGGTAGGAGAAAAAGGTGAGAATGAGAGGATTTAAGCCCAATATGAGTTTTTAGAGCAGGAGTGTGATTTTGAGAAGTAAAACTAAAAGATAGTGAAAAAATGGTTTTTATGAAGATAATGAAGGAAGTAAGATTTCTGAAGATAGCTGATACTCAAGGAATGCTATCTTCAGCAGTTTGTAGAAAATCTATAGTCACCTAGTGATATTATTAATATAGGAGACTAACAGTGGCTCTAGCTAGCGAGGGCATCTCCTTTAGGAGGTGTCTAGAACCTCATACTTCAAATCTCTTAAAATTGTAGACCAGTGCCTTGATTGCTCTTGGATGATTCCTCATTCTTCAATTTCTGATTTGTTTCTCATTGGAACCGTAACCTTTAAAACTTGAAAATCATGCTTTCTGTAGCTTAGTTATACATACCCATCATATTTTCCTACCATTTTTTCTTCATTTGGGTGCATTTAGATTGGCAAACCCTTCACATCATTTTTTCTTTTCTAAAAGAGATAACTATCTATTTCTACCCTTATATCATCCAAAGGCTCAGATTAAACTGATGAGCTCTTTTAGCCTCTATCTAATCTACTTATGTGTCAAGATTAAATATTTTGACATATTTTCATTCTCTAATCTATCGACATGAAATTTAAAGTGTGAATAAATCAATATTTAAGTAGTTTGATTTCTCATGAGACGTGGCATTTTGGACATGCTGCACATAGATTTTATTTTTGTAAGAAGTAAAACTAAAAATGAGGGCTATAATATAGATTTTTTCATTCATCTCTCTCTCTTTTCTTTGGTACAGATTTGAACTTTGAAACCAATATCTTTTCCTATCTATCTATTGATAACCCAAGTTTAAATGGTTTGGAAAATCTCCATTCACTATCCTATCAGAAGAAATTAAAAATTTTCTCAATCATGATTAGGCTATATGGTCGAACAAGACTTCCTTTTCTCAAAATTAGTGGCATTTGGACTTGCACACTTTCAGAAATATTAATTTTTGGTATGGGGCTTTACCTTTTCTTTTATCTACCCTCTTTTCTTCTTTTTGTTCTTTTTTCTTTCCTTTTGTCAAAACAATCTGAAACTAAAACTAGAAATATGCTCATACTGTTAGGCTTATTTGCATACCTACCTATCCTAATCTAACTTATATGTGATATATATTCATTGGGTGAACTCTCTTTTCCAATACAAACAATCAAGTAACTGACTACATGATTAATTTTCATTCTGCCTTTTAGGTACGCTGAAAGGCCACTCCCATTTTTCCCTCTTCTGAACAATAGTGCTCCAAATTTTCTTTAAACTCCACAATAAATTGTTCTTGGCATATTTTACTCCCTTTTTAAATGACTCTAAGAAAACAACAAAGGGATCTTTGAATGATATCTGGCCTAGAGGATTTGAGAAATAAACTTCATCCAAGACTACTCATTGCTCCACTTTGTTAAGCTTGCGATCAATTCTCCTTTAGGAGAACACTCGGGACTTTTAAAAACTTACCACATGGTGAAGAAATAATTTTTTTGGGATGGCCTTAAATCTGATATTCAATAGTTTGTGGAAAAATGTTTTTTTGCCAACAAAATAAAGTTGAGACAATTAAGACCCTGGGTCTTCTACAAACTTTATCCATTCCAAGTCAATGTTTACCTAAGTCCGATTTCAATGGATTTCAATGGATTTTATCACAAGTTTACCTAAGTCTGAAGGAAGGAGTGTTATCATGGTGGTAGCTGATAGAATTACAAAGTATGCACACTTTTGTGCATTATCTCATCCATTTAAAGTGAGTACAGTTGCTACTGCATTTATGGAAACAATTCAAAAGCTACATGGAAACTCGAAGATTATTGTAAGTGACAAAGACCCCATTTTTACAAGAAATTTTTGGACGGAATTATTTTCTTGTTTGGGTACTCAGCTAGCTCATAGCTCATCTTATCATCTTCAATCTGATGGTCAAACAGAGATAGTGAATAAAATTTTGGAAGGATATCTTCATTTTTTTGTATCTGATAAGCAAGCACAATGGGTCAAGTGGTTACCTCTCACTGAATGGTGGTATAACACTTCCTTTCATACTGCAGAAAAAATGACCACATTTATGGAACTTTATGGATATAATCCACCATCAATCACATCTTCTTTAAGAGAAAATCTAGGGTTCAAGCAGTGGAGGATCACATCGATCATCAACAAGAAGTTCTCCAACTCTTAAAGGAGAACCTAAATTTGACACAAAATCAAATGAAAAAACACACATATCAACATCGCAGTGAGAGAAGTTTTGATGTGGGAGACTAGGTATTTTTATGGCTACAACCGTAAAAACACATGTCCCTCAAGCAAGCTAAGAAGGATAATAAATTATCGCCAAATTACTATGGTCCTTACAAGGTTTTGCAAAAGATTGGTACTATGGCATACAAATTGGAGCTTCCTGCTTCTTCGCGAGTGCATCTACTTTTCCATGTTTCATGCTTAAAAAATGTTATAGGGGACAAAATTCCAGTTCAAAAAATATTTCTAGAACTTGATGAGGAAGGAAAAACCATATTGGAACCTAAATAAGTCACAAAAAAAAGAACTCGACAACTACGAAATCGATCAATTTCAGAGTATCTCATCAACTGGAAGAACTCACCCACTAAAGATTCTACATGGGATGATAAGAATTTCATACAAAAGCACCCAGAACTACTCAAGCGTTGAGGACAACACCTTTTTGAAGGAGAGGAGAATGTTAGGTCCCTATATTACTAGTATAGTCACTTATTGTTGTTAGTGTAACCCCCTTATTGTTATCGTCGTACCCATGTAACTCCCACTTTGTGATTATTGTGCCCTTAAATTATCATTATTAGGTCGGTTAGGATTACATTGTGGCCCCACTGGCATTACATTGTGGCCCCATGGACTCCTATTTATACAAAGGAAGTTTTTTCATTTGTATCATCCAAGAATTGTTCATTAATGTAATGTATTGGAGGTTTCCCCCTTGAAAGTGCTGATTTTTAAGGCATTGATCTCTCTTTTATTCTATTTTTGGAGCTGGTTTCATAACAAATTTATATAAAATGTATATAGAGAAATTATAAAACAATTAAAAATAAAAAAATATTATACTTTTACTTTCTTTTACATATAAATAGAGAAATAAATAAAGTTGTTCTATAACATTTTTTAAAATATTAATAACACACACACACACACATATATATATAGGGAGATTGATTCTCTATCCCACACACACATAGATATATATATATATATGTGTGTGTGTGTGTGTGTGTGTGTGTGTGTGTGTGTGCGTGTGTGTGTGTGCTTTCTAATTTCCAATGTGGGATGGATGTGTATTTAAAAGTACAATAGTAACAAAAAAATATTTTAATGTGGAGATTTTAGGTCATATATACCACATTTCAATTTCAACTATGTATAAATAATAAATATCATAAATTTATTATAATTAAAACATTTTGTATTATTCAAAATTAAAGAGATGTATAATTCCTTCCACACTGAACCATGAGTTCACACATTATATATATATATATATATATATATATATATATATATATATATATATATACACACGCAGATACATGCTAATCTTACATCTATCAAGTGTCAAGAGGGAACAAATAGCACCTACAAATGCAAACTTTTCTTCAAGTTTTACACTCTAAAAAAGGTTCATATATCAAGAGATTTGATCTCTCTCATTTCTTAACAGATCTAGGCCTCACATGAATCAATATTGATTTATAATAATGAAATATTAAATATCTTTTTCAATAATATTTAATAAAATTTCATTATAAAATTTCTCTTGTTTTAATTTATAAATTTTACCTTTTTAATTTTGCTATTTATATTTATTTATAATAATGAAATATTTAATATTTTTCAATAATATTTAATAAAATTTCATTATAAAATTAATCTTCTTTTAATTTATAAATATTATATATATATATATATATATATATATATATATATATATATATAACAAAATGATAAGTTATGTGGGATTTAGATTTAGAATTTAAGATGTATCCCCTTATAAATGCATATTAAATATTCACAAAAGTAAAGTCATAATGTATATGTGAAGTAAGGTTGAACTTCTAAAATTTAAAAAGTACATCAATACATGTCTATAAAATCAAATAAATTTCAATAAAATATATTTAATAAATTTCATCAAATATATATCTATATTTTTAATAAATATCGTTTATCTATGTTAATTATTAACAACGTAAATCTTGACGGGAGGAAATTTCTTTTCCTAACAAAATAGAAATATAAAAATGAAATTAAGGAAAAAAATATACACATTTTAATAAATTATCAATCTAAAATCCAAAGATATTTGATAAGAATGAAAAGTTACCTTTCATTTCATTCTTAATTGAAAATTAAGTTATAATAATGTAACATCCCTCCATATACCTTTTACAAAATACACAAGGTTTTTCTACTTTTAGCATCTTATGAATAACTTATCATATTCTCTTTAACTAATAATCAAATGATATAATCATAATCATTAAGTAAATTAAACGTAGAAATGGAATAGTTGTTTGGATAACATAATAAGCATTATTGAAACTTGTTAACATAATGCATTGATGCAGCTTTTCATAATTGATATCGTTCAAAAGATCAAGCCTTACTAAAAACATGATGAATGAGATGATTATCAACATTATGCAAGGTGATAATAATTATTGGATAATATGAATAGATAAACATAGAAATTAATACCTAATTACCCCAAAAAGCCCAAAGAAAAAAACCAACATATTTTTTTCTTATGAAACATTTGGCAAGGGATTTCATCCCTCACTCAATAACAATGAGGGAGTCCATACCTGGTTCATTGTTGAGATTAAAAAAAAGAAGGATAGACTTGCATTCAAGAATTATTAACTAGAGACTCGTGACCTGATGTCATGTTTTTCAAATATATTACCCAATAGTTATTGGAGCACAATATCCTCTTAGAATTATTTTTTATGGTAGTCAAATTATTCCACATCATGCACCACCATTGACAAACCATAACAATTTTAGATATACCTCAGTAAACCAAGTTTTCCATTGCTTTTCAAATATATTACCGAATAGTTATTGGAGCACAATATCCTCTTAGAATAATTTTTTGTGGTAGTCAAATTTTTCCACATCACGCACCACCATTGACAAACCATAACAATTTAGGAGTATATCTCAGTAAACCAAGTTGTCCATTGTAAAAATATACATCCTCGATTTTTTCACTCTGCATGTAAAAATAGATATATATAATGATCTCATCACCTGAAATATTATTATTTATAAACCATCGCGTGATTGTTGCAAGAGATTAGTTTAAAAAATATCACTCAATTCCTTGAAAATTCATGATTTCATCACCGCAAACAATATCTTCATTAAAATACCTAATGTCATGATTACTTTTAATTCTTCCAACTTCCAATTATCAAAACTCAAAATATTATGAATTTTCTTCCAATCAGAATGTGAGAGAATCCAGATCGATCCATCCCCAATATTCAATCTCTATTCCCAATATTCAATCTCTATTCGCTATCATTTGAATTCTACATATTATAAGTCTTTACATGAAAACACTCTCTTACAAATGCATAAAAGAAAAATCATAACTACAAGTAACATTTTATTTTTAAATGCATTATTAAATATAGAACCATATCTATTATTTCATTTAACACATGAAATACTATAATTAATATTAAAATTCTACACTATTATTACATTTAATAAAATGCAAAACAATGGATATAAATTTAGAAAACCATGGTATTAATTCCCAGTTACTCTTTATGTTACAAAACTATAGGTATCAATCTAATTGTTCCTTTTAATACAAAACCATGTTTATAAATATGAACAAAAACTATTTTTATTATTACCAATGAAACAACATGTAAATAATGCAATAAGATATGAAAATGATGTAATAACATACGAAAATAATATAAAACTAGGTTATTCTTGTTGTTTATATTTCAAATGCATTTTACAAATGCATAAGGTTATAAAACCATGTCTATTTTATCCAATGCATTGTAGTTATAAAATCCTAGCTATTTATTGTTGTAAATGCAAAATCATATGCATTAATGAAACCATTAATATATCATTCTTCTGAATGCAAAATCAAATGCACTAATATACCAAAAACTCTATTATATTTATAAATGATATAGACAAAGACTAGAAAATTAAGTAGCGAGTTACCGTAGATGAGAATATTGAATAAAATCTCATTCACTCCCAACTACCATCCTACAAATCATAGGCCCCAAGAGCGAATATTATTAAGAAGGAATAAAATAATGATTCTATGTATAATAACAAAACATTTAAACCTATGGTTGCAAATTACAAATCACTCACTCACTGCACCCATATTTAGGTATTTAAGTTCTTGGAATATAACTTTCCAAGGTAGTTGCATTAGTTATTAGGGAACCGAACAATAGTCACATGTATGTATTAATAGAAGGAAAAGACACAACCAAAGCTTTGACGTCGCAGTCTCCTCCAGTGTGGTTCAGCCGAAGCGTGTCTCAGATAGTCATCGAGGGATTCAGACGGGGTGAAGGCATGGACTAAAACTCTCTCAATGAAGTTCCTTCTTGTTCTATCTCTCTAAAAATTCAGCTATAGTATGTTCAATTCTCCATGTTCAACTAGCTAATGCAAAGAGAGATAACTTCTTCCTATAGAGGGAAAGGAGGATTTTAGGATCCCTACAAAGGTGTAAGGGAGGCCTATCCTTTAGGAGGTTCCCTCAAGAGGTGGAAACCATAAAATAAAGGAGGGAATCCGTGGTTAATCAGTCCAAGAACTCCCAATGACTCATCCTCGAAGTTGTTGGAATGGAATCTCCGCCTCTATTCTTAAAAATCGTTCCATAAACAGCTCGACACGAGTGGCTAACTAAGACAGAGCACCAACTGGCGTGGGGCCTAGTGCTAATATTCCTCATCGGCGTGAGGGCAGAACTGACTACTCGTGCCAAGGAAAAAAACAAGGGTTTTTGAAGCTATTCTTATGGAATTGTCGACAGAAGGAATACTTCTCTCATGTAAAGGGATGCAATTATGGTCTTTGAAAGACATGACACTTATAATTAATCACAGAAATTACCCTCCAATGTGCGAGATGGGGATTGCAGGGACAGTGACAAAATGTTGTGTAACAGCTTTCCAAATTTCTTTCAAGAGTTTAATCACCTTGATTTCTTTTAATATTTAGCTAGGAGGTGTTACTTCTGTTCCTCCAAGTTTCTAGAATGTAGAAGTGCAAGAGCATGTGGAGACAACACCAAAATTTTAAGGAGATTAAATGATATGCAAAAATAAATATACATCTAATTGTATTTGATAATAAAAATTTTGATGATGGAAGGAAACATAGGTTAGTGTTAGGTCCCTATATTACTAGTATAGTCCCTTACCATTGTTAGTGTAACCCCTTTATTGTTATTATTGTACCCTTGTAACCCCCATACTTTTATTATTGTGCCCCTAAATTATTACTGTTAGGTCAGCTAGGATTACATTGTGGCCTCACTAGGATTACATTAACACCCCATGGACTCATATATATAGAAAAGAGGTTTTGTAATTTTTATCATCCAAGAATTGTTCATTCATGTAATGTATTGGAGGTTTCCCCCTTGAAGTGGCTTATCTCAAAGGCATTGATATACCTTTTCTTTTATTTTTGGAGCTGGTTTCACAACATTTGGTATCAGAGGTTTGGATTCTAGGGTTTCGCTGCTCCAAATAGGTCATCATGGAATTTTCGCTATAAATTTTTTTCTACGAAGTTTTAGAAGTTAAAATTGTTCGGGTGCGAAGCCGAAATCTTGAGGAACATCGTCAAAAACGTTTAAACCTTGGTTCACAATTATTTCGGAGATATGATGTGTGGAATTTAGGTCTTTTTGGAGACTCCTCAATTTAATGTAAACAGGTCATCGTGGAATTTGCGCTATAAATTTTTTTATACTAAGGTTCAAAACTAAAATCATTAGCATGTGAAGCTGAAATCATAAGGAAACTCTTCACGAAATTTCAAAGCTTGGTTCGCAATATTTTCGGAGATATGATCTATGGAAGGTAGTGCTTTTTCAGGCTCTTGAATTTCATTTCAAAGAGGTGATCGTGGGAAAATCTTCATAACTCTCTCTCTGAGCATCGGATTGGAGTGCCGTAAAAATTAGTCGCAAGTACACAGACTTTAGTTTCTTTTCTATCAATTTAATATCTAAAAGATGAAATAGTGACATGTGGCAAGTCGTACAAGTTCGCTCTACTGAACCAGTCCATAATTAGGTCATTGTGGGAGATTGGACATAAATTTTCCTTGTAGAATCCAAATCAAGCTAGACATGTGGCATTTGAAAGATAATTCAGAAGGCTACCTCAGTGCCAAATTTTAGATATTGAAGATCCACAATCACAAAGATAATCCAATTTCAATATCGAGCTCCTCAAAATCAAGAAAAAGGTGTGTATTTTTTTTTTACGAATTGCATAAGTCTTGTTTGAAGAATCAATTTGAATTGATTCCAAGGGCATATTTTAGAATATATATCAGTATTGGGATAAAAAAAAATGCCCCATAAAAATAATTCAACACCCACTAAGCCTTCAGAAGGCTCTACTATGACTCATGAAGATGAAGAATTGCAACATGATCTATGAAAATTACAAGAGCAAGTGCACCAAATTTCACTCTCGCAAAGAGAAACAAAAAATGAAATGGATGTTTTGAAGAAAGGCGTGGAATTTAATATAGATGGCATGGAATCTAAGATGGATGACATGGAAGCTAATATTGATGAAAAAATGAAAGACAACATGGAAAACATGAAGAATGATCTAAAAGAAGACATGGAAGGTTTGACAAAGTTGATACAAGAAATGTTTCCTAACGATGAAAAGATAGTAGAGGAAACTCATGATGAGAAAAAAATAAATGTTAATTGTGACTTCATGAACTCTAATGTTGGGGGGAAGAACCACCATATTCTAAAAATGGATATGAGGAAGTTCGATGGAAAGGATCCTCTAACATGATACTACATATGGAGCAATATTTTGATCTCCATAATGTGCAAAACACACAAAAGGTACGCATTGAAACTTTACATTTAGAACAAAATACATTTGTATGGTATCGATGGCTTTGCTCACGTAAAACAATTGTCACTTGGTCAATTTTTATGGAGGAAATGATGGAACATTATGACGATACAAAGAACAACACCTTCTTTAGACAATTGATAAATCTCAGACAAAAGGGTTTAGTGGGGGAGCACATTGAGGACTTCCAAAAAATTCAATATAAGGGTAACTGATATTCTAGAGGAACACAGGATTGATCTCTTCATAGCTACTTTAAAGGATAACATCCAACATGAAGTTCGTGTTTTGGAACCTGATTCATTGGAGAAGGCATTCAGGTTGGCAAGAAAAATTGAATGTAAAATTATGGCGACAAGGAAGCCTACCACTCACTTCTATAAAGAAGGAAGTGTTGCTACGCCTAAATTTCCACAACCTACAAGGTTGAAACCACAACAATTTGAAGAAAAAAGAGAAAAAGGGCTTTGTTACATTTGTGATAGCAAATACAATAAAGGTCATAAGTGTGCTGAGAATAAATTATTTTACATAGATTGTGAAGAGGAAGAAGAAAATGAACAAGAAGAGGATATACACCAGGAACCAACCCTAGAAGAGGAATAAATGAGTCTGACCATATCATGTAATGCATTTGCAGGAATTACCACTCCTCAAACTCTCAAAATAGAAGTACATATCAAGAAGAAAAAGGTAATAGTGTTGATTGATTCAGGTAGCACCCATAATTTTATTCATTGTTAGGTAGCCAAAGAATTGAATTATTTCCTATACCCAGCACTCGAATGTCAAGTGATGGTTGCAAATGGAGGAACTATAAATTGCTCTGGAAAATACCATAATATCAAGCTAACCATGGGGGAATATGTATTGAATATCCCAATGCTTTCCATTCCTATGGGACGTGCTGATGTTGTACTAGGAGTACAATGGTTAGAATCTTTGGGGACTGTAGCTTTTAATTTTGAAGAAATTTTCTTGAATTATTTTTCAGAAGGAAAGGAAGTAGAATTATGGGGTATTACAAGGAAGCCAGGAAATATAATAAGCTCTAATATCATGACAAAGCTTCTAAAGGAATAAAAACGAGGCGTAATTGCACAATTATGCTCACTAGAAGTTCCAACATCAAAATCATCTATTTATGCAGATCTCCAACAAGTCTTAGAAAATCATTCCAAGGTGTTTGAAACTCCCAAAGGAATCCCACCTATTTTTTATCATGATCATGCTATTCATTTGATTCGAGTAATTTTTCCTCCAAACATCAAGCCTTATAGATATTCTTATGTCCAAAAGATCCAAATTGAACATATGATAGCAGAAATGTTAGAGGCGGGTATAATTCAACCTATTCAAAGTTCTTTCTCTGCTCCTGTAGTATTGGTACAAAAGAAGGATGGATAATGGTGCATGTGTCCGGATTATAGGGAGCTCAATAAGCTCACCATTAAAGATAAATTTCACATTCCTGTGATTAATGAATTATTGGATGAATTACATGGAGAAATTTATTTTACCAAGTTGGATCTTCGTTCAGGTTATCATCAAATTAGAATGAAGACTGAAGATATTCCAAAAACAACATTTTGAACTCATGAGGGTCATTATGAATTTTTGGTCATGCCTTTTGGCCTTACCAATGGACCTTCTACATTTGAAGGATTGATGAATTCCATTTTCAAACCCTTCCTTAGAAAATTTGTGATAGTATTTTTTGATGATATACTAATCTACAGTAGGTCTTGGAAGGATCATGTTGAACATGTTGACAAGGTGCTCAAACTATTGCAGGAGAAACAATTATTTGTAAAAACATCCAAATTTTTCTTTGGAGTAAAAGAGGTGGAATATCTGGGTCATATTGTATCTCACGAGGGTTTAAAGGTAGACCCTAACAAAATTAAAGCCATGAAGGAATGGAAATTCCCCACAACCATAAAGCAGTTGCGAGGATTTCTAGGGTTAACGGGGTATTATAGCAAGATTTTTAAGAATTATGGGAGAATAGCAGCACCTATAACAACATTATTGAAGAAAGATGCATTTTCATGGACACCTGAAGCAACTAAGGCCTTTGAACATCTTAAAGAGCCAATGTGCCTAGCACTGGTCTTAGCTATGCCAGACTTCACAAAAACCTTTATTGTGGAATGTGATGCCTCAGGAAATGGAATTGGTGTTGTTTTAATGCAGGAAGGGAGACCCATTGCTTTTGAAAGTCGTGCAATCAAAGGAAATTATTTACAGAAACCTATTTATTAGAATGAAATGTTAGCAATACTGCATGCACTAACGAAATGGCGAACTTAGATAATGGGAAGGCACTTCAAGGTAAAAACTGATCATGATAGTCTTAAACACTTTTTGGAACAAATAATATCTTCAGAAGACCAGAAAAAATGGGTCACAAAGATGTTGGATTATGACTTTGAAATAAACTACAAAAAAGGGAAGCTTAATGTTGTTGCAAATGCACTCTCAAGAAAGAATGAAGAGGTGGAACCATTGCTTTGTGCCATTTCTATTATCCAACCAGGTTGGATAACCGAAGCAAGAGATGAATGGAAGAAGGAAAAATAAGTATGGACACTCATTCAAAAGTTGCAGCAAGATCCTAGTACATCTGATACATTTAGTTGGAAAACTGATTCTTTTTGGTACGAAGATCACTTATATCTTTATAAGAATTCCCAACTAAAACAAAATATTCTTTTGGAATTGCACACTTCTCCTTTAGGACGACACTCAGGATTTTTAAAAACTTCCCACAGGGTGAAGAAAGAATTTTTTTGGGATGGCCTTAAATCTGATATTCAAAATTTTGTGGCGGAATGTTTGGTTTTCTAGCAGAATAAAGTTGAGACAATTAAGAGCCCAGGACTTCTACAACCTTTATCCATTCCAGGTCAATGTTGGGAGGAGATTTCAATGCATTTTATCTCAGGTGTACCTAAGTCCAAAGGAAAGAGTGTCATCATGGTGGTAGTTTATAGACTTACCAAGTATGCACACCTTTGTGCATTATCTCATCCATTTAAAGAAAGTACAGTTGCTACTACATTTATGGACATAGTTCAAAAGCTACATGGAAACCCAAGGGTTATTGTGAGTGACAGAGATCCCATTTTTACTGGAAATTTTTGGATGGAGTTATTTTGTTGTTTCGGTACTCAATTAGCTCATAGCTCATCTTATCATCCTCAATCTGATGGTCAAACTAAGATAGAAAATAAATTTTTGGAATGATATCTTCATTGTTTTGTATCTGAGAAAAAAACACGATGGGTCAAGTGGTTACCTCTTGCTGAATGGTGGTATAACACTTCCTTCCATACTGCAGCAAAAATGACCACATTTATGGCACTTTATTGATATCATCCACAATCCATCACATCATATTTAAGAGAAAATTCGAAGGTTCATGCAATGGAAGATCACATTGAGCATCAAGAAGAAGTTCTCCAACTCTTAAAGGATAACTTGAATTTGTCACAAAAATGAATGAAACAACAGGCAGATCAACATCGCAGCGAGAGAAGGTTTGATGTAGGAGACTGGGCATTTTTACGGCTACAACCATATAAACAAATGTCCCTCAAGCAAGCTAAGAAGGATAATAAGTTATCGCCAAAGTACTATGGTCCTTACAAGGTGTTGCAAAAGATTGGTACTATGGCATACAAATTGGAGCTTCCTACTTCTTCACGAGTGCACCCAGTTTTCCATGTTTCATGCTTAAAGAAGGTTATAGGTGAAAATATTCCAGTTCAAACAATATTTCCAGAACTTGATGAGGAAGGAAAAATCATATTGGAACTTGAAGCGGTCATGGAAACAAGAACTCGACAGCTACGGAATCGATCAATTTGAGAGTATATCATCAAGTGGAATAACTTACCCACTAAAGATTCTACATGGAAGGATGAGAATTTTATATAGAAGCACCCAGAGCCACTCAAGCGTTGAGGACAACACTTTTTTGAATGAGAGGGTAATGCTAGGTCCGTATATTACTAGTGTAGTCCCTTATCGTTGTTAGTGTAACCCCCTTATTGTTATTATTGTACCCTTGTAACCCCCATATTGTTATTATTGTGCCCTTAAATTATTATTGTTAGGTCGGCTAGGATTGCATTGTGGCCCCACTAGGATTACATTATGGCCCCATGGACTCCTATATATAGAAAGGAGGTTTTTTAATTTGTATCACCCAAGAATTGTTCATTCATGTAATGAATTGAAGGTTGCCCCCTCGAAGTGGCTTAACTCTAAGGCATTAATATTTCTCTTCTGCTATTTTTGGAGCTGGTTTCACAATATTTAGCCTCATGGATTTTCATCTCCATAGCCTCAAATATCCAATTTACATATTTGAAATGCCCCTCATTAAAAGTAAATTTTTTTGCATCACATTTCACTATTTTGGGCACATTACAAACTTTTCACTTAAAGTTTCATTGTCATCGAAGCGTGGGTAGCGTGCCCCAAACCTTGGTGAGAGTTTAACTATATAACATTGGATTGTACTCAACATTGGATAAATGTTATGAGTGCTAATGATGCGTTGTTAAAGGAATTTCCCTAGTATGGCGAGCTTAAAATATTATGACAAGGATTTGCCATGGGTGGTGGCATCCCCATATTCGAGATTCATTACATGGGATGATAGCCCTATATCAAGGATTTGTTACCTGTGTTGGCATGGTTGTAATAAGGAACTAGGGATGTCCCTAAAATAGAGGAGGAAACCTAAATGATATTGAAATATGTGTGTGCCATCTCTAATTGTGTGGAGAAGATTGTATGACAATCAAGTCCACACCACATGTAGTGTATGTGCCACTCGAATAGGTACATGCAACCTAGAAGTAGATGTGTGCACCTTGGATACCCAGTTTACGATTTACACTTTTCTTTCCAAGGTTTTCTTCGTATTGTGACATGCCATAGGGTTGGTTGGGTTATGATGAGATCATAGGGGGAAGGTGAACTACTCACCCTACGCACATGTCAATCACCATGGGGTATCACAGGGGAAGGTGAACCACTAACCTTATACACAACGCAACACTAGGGGATGGTGAACCAATCATCCTATGGTCGCTTAGCTCAATAAGTAACCCAAGCCCCTAGGATATCCCATAGCTCAATTGTCAACCAAGAGTTCCTTCATATAGGGAATAGGGCCAAGCTTCTTTTTGAAAGTCAAGGCTAGATCAAATGGGTGTTTGACAACTCCATTCAGCAAAATGCAAGCATATTGACATACATCAGAGATCCGGTCAACACTTAGCGGTATTCTGCTTCTTGTACATCTAGATGGAGAAGATATTTGACTTATCTTACATCCTCTTAAGGAGATCATAGCCTATACTTATCTTTCCAAGGTGCATAGTGTCCATCAATCACTCAAGCGTGCCATAAAATAGGAGTGTCCTCTATTGAACCATATCCAGTCGTATGTGAAATACTTCTTCTACAATGGTAGTGAGCACAAATGACTCACTAAAGAGATTCTTCAATACGAGCAACTTCATAATAAGCCACGCTTCCTCAGATTGAATGAATTTAGTCAATGATTCATCCATGGTGGATCCTAGAAGATATAACAGCTATATGTGCTATTACATACTGAAAACCCTGCAACTTACTGTGATAAAATATGTATCTTTTTAGTTTAATGAGCAAATTACCAATGGAATATAGGCATGTAATGAAATACAACATCAATAGATGTATAATACTTTTGAGAGTGTAACTATCTTATATTAATTCATAGATTTTATAACTCCCTCTTAAGGTGATCATCTGAACTTCAATCATGATCTTCCCATGTGAGAGAGGAGACTTAGCACGGGGCTCTATTGTCAGGAGAGCTACTCCTCTTATCAAAGGTGCTGCAATTTCTTTTCCAGGGAGATCATTGTATCTACTTCTTAATATAAAACCTTCCAAAAGATAATATTTTCTGAAGTGACCACTGAATTCTGAAGGCATCTTCGATTGTGAACAAGACTGTCAGGCTACTTGAGTTAAAAATATCACCATAGCGGTTGATGCCATACATATGATAAATGGTGACTAATAGAAGGCTTTCATATTTCGAGAAGACTATTCTTCCTTAAGAGTTTCAATTTTATTATAGAAATATTTACTAAGTGTCAACTATGCTTCTTGTTACACGATTTATGATAGGAAGACCACCAGATCAAACATAGGTCACTATTTACAAGGTTACTTCTTGTAACCTTGATCTTACTGTTCGCAAGATACTATAATATAAGGTATGCATGAATACTATCTCACCATTCATAAACATCATGTGAATATCTTTCAAAGAAATTATTAATTTCCATCAAATATTTTTCACATGAATACAATTGATGCCCTTAACTATTACTGGTACAGAACATATGATTCCTTTTGAGAAAGGACAGTGAGAAATTTCACTTACTTTGATAAATCACCTTCTCAATCTATGCACTTCCCGACTTCTTGATATAAGATCTATGCTTCGAATAAAACTTGAAGAGGTTCCATATGGACAGATACAAGGAGGTAGATAATAAGTGAGTTGTAAGGAGAGATAACTAGAGCTTATACATTAGGGGAATTTTGAGGTCTAAAATGGGCCTCCTAACAAAAATGTAAAACCAAAATAAAATTTATAAGAAACAATAGGATTCAATATGATGATGTCAACCATGGGGGATGATTCACCATTTTATAAGTAAAAGGGTAAAAAGATAATAAAATAATAAAATAATAAAACTACTTTTTCAACTCATATTTTCAAATTATCTCCCAAATGTTTTACTCAAATTTTGAGAGAGTACTCATTGGATGAAAATTTAAATTCCTCATGCAAGGAGTACCCATGCTGCATACTTTCGATGGACCTTTCTACATGAAAAATGAGAAATAAATGAAAAACATCATTGTAATCACATTTCTCATGTATTTCTCATTTTTCCTGTAGAAAGGTTCATCGAAAGTATGCAACATGTGTACTCCTTCAATGAGGAATTATTTTTTTCATCCAATGAGTACTCCCACTCGAAATTTGAGTAAAAAATTTGGGAGATAAGCTAAAAAATGAGTAGAGAAATTATTTTTTTGTTTTCCCTCTAAAATTTGATGATGCAATCAAATATTATTTTATTATTTCCAATATTGTTTTATAATTTCCTTAGGAGGCCCATTTTAGACCTCAAAATTCGCCTAATGATTATATCCATTATTTCATGATTCCAAAGCATCTTATTCTTTGTATCCAAATAATGAGCTTGATCACCAGAATTACAAGATTGTACATGATCGACCATATATCAATATATATCCTTCTAATGTAACTTTGTACAAAAGCCGCATGTCTCTTACAAATCTTCCTTAGTTACTGAGGACAATCTTGAAACGTCTTCAAGGATGATATGACTTACAAGAGATTGATTTTCTGAAGTGACAGCAGAATTCATATTATATTTCAATTGAGAAATAAAATAGCATCCTGGAACTGAATTTCAATGATTTAGGTTGTCCAATATTGTAAATACAATTTTGAATCCATAGAGCCAATATCAATCATGAAATAATGATTTCAAAGAAATAGAGTCTCGTACGAATCCTGGCCTATTTCTGTATCTATAGTCACTGCTGAGAAGATAGTTGAATGTGTACTTATATATATACAACATAAAAAATAATGTAATCTAACGATATCTTAACACATCAAGCCAATAGTACAGTGCATCTGAGAAACTTGATGTTGAAGTAGCATTTGCCCATGCTGCTAGTTGATAAACAAATGATAATAATGAATTACCATTCCCTGATTGATGTCAACCACAAAAGAGAAAAATCTGAATTGCGTATTCTTGTTCTTGAAATAGGTAGCAGACCTAATTGATTCACACTCCCTTAGATACAACCTTCTTTAGATAATGAATCGAGAGCAGGGACAACAGTGAACGCTGAAAAGATATATGGGCCACCGAGAAAGGAAAGGAATAATTAACCAGAGGATACTTGCATTGCTAAACTTCATTGGAATTGGAATGGCTAGCTTTGAACTCTTGAGATTGGATCAATGTATGATCTTTCTAAAACTAGTGCATGCATTTAAATATCCTTGGATTCATGATGCAGCGCTGAACGAACCCAATGAAGCGGCAAAAATCCACTAATTCTGAAGATAAATTATAAGGAACAAATATTCTAGTGTATTTCCATGCCACATTTGAGCAAGGCATGTAGGCAGACTTGAAACAGTGGGACCTAATCCAAATCCTCAGATCACATAAACCATCTGAATCATGAAATATGGAACTAATTCATTATGCCTTCGGCTCAGACTCAATCTTGGATTATGGATTATCTAGGTGAAATGGTTTTTTTCTCTCTTTCTCATTTGAATATTTTGAGATCCATTTCTTGTGCAACATAACATAGACCATAGGGTCTTAGCCAACAAGGTTTTCCACTCTAGCTTGGGCTTTTCCTCTCCCTGCTCTGATACCATGTTAAAATTACAGGATATTTGCATAGGACAATTACTTCAAAATTCCATAAGAGACCATTTATTCAAACCATATTATTTTTGTTAGAAATCATATGAATCATAACTGAAAGTAAATGAAGAAATATCATAAACAATAGATCCAAAATACAAGCCCAGAAAAGAGAACATGATGATATGGCTCAAGCCAGGGAAAAACCATTTATCAATCCTTTTTACTATAATCATAAAATTGTTCTGCATAGAGAGAGAGAGAGAGAGAGAGAGAAAATCCAAATTCAAGATTGAATTTCTAATTAGAATATCTATAATAAAAGTCCTTAGATAAATAGATGACCCAGTCACAATACATTTCTGAATCAGTCGAATTATTCCTTCATAAATTGGTGTCATATAGCTGAAGGATCTTGGTCTGGATATGGTTACATGCAATTCATCAAGGAGCTTCTATAATATGACCAACCTGAAAAATCATCCACCTAAATGTTGGAGATTATTGTTGCTGATGGCTCCTCCTGGTTAGGGTGTGAGACTTCACTGCTACAGTCCTCAAACACTTTCAAAACATCCTTCAACTGATGTGGAGTTTCTCCAAGACAATATATCCTCCCTTTGTCACAAGAATTCTCCTAAAACATGCCTCCACATCTACCAGCCTTTACCAAATTAAGGCTGTAGCCCACCTGGGAAGATACATGCCTTCATGGCCCACTATATATGTTACACCATTTTTTGGTCATATAACCTGTTACTATTATATGGACCTAAGTACACCATGTAAGATCAATTTTACCCTAAGTAAAATTGCTTTCACTATCAAAAATAACTTAGTAAACTACCTTTATTAAGTTGTTTATGGTCTAAATAGGAAACCCCGTGAGGAAATATTAAACAAATCCACATTTTTTTGGTTTTCCTCAAGGAATAATTAGTTAAACATCAGTTTAATTAATATCCCTGGTCATATTTAACCCAAAACAAGGAAATTAATTAGATAAATCACTATTTATCTTATTATTTCTAGAAATAATTATTTAAACCTTATTTAAATAATATTTGTTGTTAAATTTGACTAAATAATTCATAAATAATTAAATAAATCATTTATTTATTTACTATTTATAAATAAAGGGATTTGACCCAAGTCAAATTATTTTTCCACCAATAAATATAATAAAATATTCCATAAAAGTTGGATCTTGATTTCCTTAATAATATTTTAATTATACACCAATATCTAGACTAACTCAATATTTTGTTATAAATAGAAGAGGTTTTCCATTAATTTCTCACCTTTTGTTTTCCTAAATATCACTCTGGATCTAAAATTTTGGTCTGAATTTGATCCACCATCTTTGTCATATTTTGGTACCGTTTTTCTTGTGAGCTCCCTTTGAGTTCCATATTTGTCTGAGTTTTCTACACCATCAAGAGAGAGGGATTTTAGATCTAAAGTGCTGAGGACTTACAAGAACCCATCCCATTGAGGAGGATTGGTAACATTCCTCTATATTCTCCTGCCAGGTGCCCATAATATAAAATTAATTAAACATATTCTTGTCTTGTTTATTCGATGCATGGAGAAACTCTTGCTTTTATTTACTGCTTAATGTCTTTTAATGCATAGATCTAGATTTTTGCAGCATTTATGTTGATCAAATAATTGTATATCTAAGGATATTAGTAGCCATATTTTCTATTATGGTTGTTTGGTATGCACAACTAAAGTGGTCTTTTTTCATATGCTTACGATTAAGAATCATACTAACAAATGGCGACTCCACAAGGGTTTACGATTACGACAACTGTTGTTTTTCAAATCCCTGCATACCCAACTATTTCAAACCCTATAATTTCTCTTCACCTTCTCATTTTTTATTTTCTTGATTTTTCTTTCAACCTTTAAAACCCTAAAACATAAAAACTCTAACTTCCATGTGTTTTCGGACCTATTGCGTAGGTGACAGACATCAGCCGCAGCTGAGACAACACATTCTGCCGCAACCTACTCCCAAGAGTGCTGAAGGTGCAGGTCACACTTTTTGGCCGAAAAATTGCGACCTGGAGCTTTAGGAAGCATATATTTTCCAAAAAAATGCGACCTCTACAAGAAATAGGTCAAAAACTGTGACCTCACTTTTTTGTGGGAATTTTTCAGAAAGTTTTCTAGGTTTGTATGAGCCTCTTTTCAGGGCTATTTGACCTCCATCTCCACCCATTTTGGACCTGTAATTGTTCTATTTTTCTCAAGTAAGTGGGAACCTAGCCCCCTAGGGCTTCAGTACCCTCCACTTTTTGTGCAAGAGTTTTCGCTGTTGCAGGTTGTCTGAAATTTCAGAGTGTTTAGCCACTTTTTCAAATCCGATACCTCACCTTTAGATCCACTTCAGATTGGCTACTTATCCATCCAAATCACCTCCTTTTAGTTTTATTTTGTTTTTTCTTCAGGGATCCCACTCCTTCCCTCCAGATTGTAGCCTTTCGCCACCTCATTTACAACTATTTTTCCTCTGATTTTTTGCTGTTTATCTGCACCAATTTCCAGCAGATTATACCTTTGGACATTTTCACCTCTTAGCTTTAGATCCATCTGCTATTTTAGTGTGTTTTGATTAGTTTTTTTCCCACCTACAGACTAGTTGTTGAGAGGCCCACCTCTTTGGGTTTATATTAGTGCATCATTAGCTGTTTATTTTTTGTTATTTCAGTTTCATATACTGTTATTTGCAGGTTTATTTATAGTTATACAACACACTTTTATTTTTCTCTACAAATGTCTGGGTTTAAAAATTAAAATTTACACACTTTAAACACACACCCTAAGAGAAGAAGCGCTTGGTTAACACCGCGAATAAAAGATTTTAAAAAATTGAAATCAATTGATCCTACACCCCCTGCCCTTGTTTTGACATTGTAATTAGTTGATCCTGCACCTATTCGCCCTTTTTGGTCTCTCTTCCCTTTGTGTTGTGTTTGTGTCATCACCATTGCGCCACCAAGGCGTTTACCCCGAAGAATTATTGGCCTTCATCCTCAGTTTCCGGTAGGAACACTTACTCCTCCGTGTAGGATTCGAGTTAGTCCTCCACCGAGTCTACACTTTGACTCTTCTTCTGGTTCATTGGGTTCTCCTTCTAGTTCTCCCCCTGTCACCTTCACCATTTCTGGTTTAGGACCTAACATTGGCGGTAAACCTGGCCATGATGCTGGGAATACTACTAGTGGGACTGCAATAGGAACTACCTCGGCTGCTCCCTTTCTCCCCTATATGGCAGGCCTCAGTCTTCTCGATTTCAACCAGTTGATAAATGTCCCTATACAAAATGACTCTATTTCGCCTGCTATGCCGACCAAGCTCCCTTTCGAGATCGCCAAATTTTAAAGAATTGCTGGAGAAGATCCTACAAATCACATTCGATCTTTCCATGTGTGGTGTTCGTCTAACTCCATTACCAATAACTCTGTGTGTATTCGGTTGTTCCAACGTACACTTACTGGTGAAGCTTCTAAGTGGTATGTTGATCATGCCTCATCCTCTCATACAACCTTTGCAACTCTTGCCTCGGTATTTTTGTCTAATTTCTAGCTTCCCCTTCGTTACGACACCGGTACCGAACTTTTGAATTCTTTCCATCAACCACCTGCGACCCGCCTATCCGATCATGTATAGGAATGGCGAAGAAGAAAGAGCATATGTCGAGCCCCTACCTTTGAAGATCATGTATAAATGGACTGGTTCCTTAGATCTCTCTTGCCTTTCATCGATAAATATGTCATATCGCATTTCCCTCAAACCAAATAAGCCGCTCTCCAAATTGCGTTAAAATATGACCTGATCTACGCTCAGTCAGGTTATCTTTATACCGTTAAAGATAACCTGGTGGTGCCAACACACCTAGGGCATGTCATGCCGCCGATGGTATCGTTGGAGCTCTATCTCATCCATACACTCAACCTCCTGTTGGCTATGGTTTTCCTTAGGGAGGGGCCATCAACTCCTGGACTTTTCCCCCTCCCGGTAGCATGTATACAGAATATGGCATGCCTCCTCCTTTTTCCCAACTTTTTTACCACAATGTTATCCAACCTCCTTATTATCAGTACCCACATCTTGTTGTGCCAGCTCCTCCATCATTCACACCTCAGGCTCCCTTGCCTTCTCAACCTCTGCAACAGTAGCCACCGCCCCCTCAGGGGAAAGTGTATGCATAGCAAAGCACGACTGATCCTCCTCCGACTAAAAAAAAGAGGAAAGGCATTCAAAATAAATCTACCCCCGGTAATCCTGGACCTAAATCCCAAAGTATTGTACCTAGCACTCCTAACCAGCAACAGGGCACTCGGCCCAAGCAGGACAGGCCTGTTCGCATGAATAAGAATTGTTCTTGTTGTGATGTTTTTGGTCATTACGCTCATGATTGTCCTCTTTTGCCACATATGCAGTAGATGTGGGAGACTTAAGAAACATTGTGAGGACAGCAAGCCTCCCCTTTTGTCCCTCCCAATGCTACACCAAGTCAAGTGGTTGTGTTTACCAATCTTTTCCCTCAACAAGGATTTGTTGCTACCCAACCACCTAAAGGTCAGGCAACCACTCAACCTATTCCTTCTGGTACCTCTGATTACCAAATTTTCATGATGAATTCTGACTTATCCATCCCTGTAGACATCAATCTTAAGACTTTGTCCCGTTAGTACAAAAAGCCTCCCGCTATGTCTCTCCTCGAGCCACCTTCTTCATGTTTTACAGAGCCTATTTAAACACCTAACGGTCATTTGCAGATCCCTCCACCTAAGGCAAAGGTTCATACCAAGATCCCTAAGGGACCATTACACTGAAATGCTACTTCTGGAAAAACTGCCCATTCGTATAGCATAGTAGATGATTTGGGGAAATCTCCTGCTACCATCTCAACACTGGAACTCTTCCATTCATGCGCATCACAATGAAAATATCAACTATTTGTCATGGGAACTGTAGATCCTTCTCATGATCGATTAATAGGATTCGATGCTGACAAGTCAGAACATCTTCCTCTCCCTGCTTCCGTCGCCTTCCAAATCCCAGTCAAGATCTGGAACGCCAATGTTTCTTGGTGTATCATTGATGAGGGGGCATCCACCTGCGTGATTTCCACTTCATTTTGGAAGCAACTCAGATAACCTGAGTTGGCTCCTTCCATGATCACTCTCTGAGTGTGGGATGGTCACACCTTCTAGTCCATTGGCCTGTTCTACAATTATCCTATTACTCTTGCAGGAAAGACTATTTGCATTGATGTAGATGTCATAGATGCCCCCTTATATTACAACATTCTATTAGGTCGTAGCTACACCTATGAAATTTCTGTTGTACCATCTGCGATTCACTGAAATATTTCCTTTCCCCATAATGGAAATATAATCACCATCAACCAGTTGACATATTACGAACTGAAGTCTCAGACCTCCCCTGAGTCCATAATATCTTCAGTGGACAATAAGAAAATCGTTGATTCATTGACCAATGTCTCACCTGGATTCTAAAAAGACTCCTCTTTTATTGGTACATTCCTTGGTCTTCCTCCTCTTGTCTCTGATCCCATCTGATTGAATTTTTACATGATGCAATCATCTTGGGCCTCCCGCAAGAGGCTCACTTCTGCTAGTCCACAACCTCGCCCTCCGCAGCCTACTCCTAGCCCTTCGATTTAGCCTTCTGGACCTCCTCCTCTTGGCCCTTCAGCTGGTGTCCATGAGCATCTCTACTGTCTCGGATCAGTTCCTGTAGGCCTTAACCATCTTGGAGTCGTTCCGCCTTGCCATTACCCCTCCGGTCAGATACCATTCCTAGCTCCCCCTCCTGGGGTCTACACGGTACTTGTCATGGATACCCTCTCTCTTTCTAACATGACCCTGGGGATTCCCATTTGGTACCTTGATCCCCCAGCCACTACCTCACCTACTCAACCCAAACCTTATCTTGCTTTAACCCTAGTTCAACCGGTCCCTATGACTTATCCCGCTATTACAGTGCCTCAGCCACCTCAACAGGACCCTCCCCCTATTGCGACCGCTTCGGGTAGAAAGCGCAAAGCTCACAAGAAGGCACCTAAAGAAAAGGTTTCCTTGAAAAACCATGCTCCTCCTCAGCCTCCAAATCATACACCTCCATGTGCTTTGTGTGATGTTTTCAGTCATGCCACCCATAGTTGTCCTGAATTGCCTCATCTCAAGCCCATAGTTGATGTCACGTTCTTTAAGTCTACGGTCCTAGAAACCTCTTTTCCTTCCTTGACTATAGCCAAGAACACCAAGAATATTCACACCAACCACCCATGTGATTTTTGTGATATCCATGGCCATTATACCCACCTCTGTCCCCGCCTCGACGAATTTCGCACCTCTCTAGCAGCAATTCGCCAATTCGAGGCAAAGCGCAACGAGTCCACCGCTCCCTTATTTGCGTGTTCTTTTTCAACAAACCTAGATAACACATCCACTCCTATTGAGATTCCCCCTCTGGATGTCAAAATGATAGAGTCTTCGTCCACTATCCACTACCTTTCATCATCTATGAGATCCTCGGTGGAAGACCCCCCTGGGCCTTCCCCTTCTATTTTGCCTGACCTCCTTTCAGTAATCACCTTGGGCTCAGCATCGGTGGATCCTTCATCTACTTTTTCTTCCTTCATCCCCCATGACGATGCGCATGTGAACTTCTCTTCTCATGATGATGAGTCAGGTAGCTTTGCCACGCCATATGGTCTGTCTTCCACTAGTCACCCCACCTTCTATTATGATGATGACATTATGGAAGTAATCACAACCCCTGAATTTATCTATCCCCCCTTGTATTGAACCCATGCATTTGAACCACATACATGTTGTGCCCATTACATTGACACCCAATGTGTGGGTAAGGGGGCACCCATATTTCAGAGTTCAGGAGAATAAATTATCGACAACTCTCCTAGTCTATCTGGTCTTGTCGACCCTAGTACCATTATTCTTCCCCAATTAGAAGAACCTCTAGAGTCCCATTTCACATCATATCACTTTAGGGATGATACCCCTCATCATTCCTTCATCTTACATCAGAAACCCAGTCCCCCAGACATTTTTGTTGACCAACATATCGATTTTCTAGGAGGCCACCAGTTCATTATCTCCAAATCCTCTCTTTGGGATAGTGACACCATGTATGCCAACCTGGAAAATTAAGTCCATTTTCTTCATATATGCAGTACCAAGAAAGATTGGTAATCCTCCATTCCCTTTCTCAAACTGCATAACCATAACAAAAACAAATGGCACACCACATCATAAAAATGCGTTTAGATTCCCTCTTTATAAATACATTTTGGCATTACCACAACATGCTTGGGGGCACCTATGCCCCTCAACCATAAAAATCCCATATCTCAGCCAAAAATAGCACTGAACCCACATTTCTCTGATAGGTCGCACTTTTGAGGTCATATACTGGGACAGGTCGCAGTATTTTTCCCAGTACTTGCTACCCAGGTCACAGAACAAACCACAAAAAGTGTGACCTGGCTTGTTCATGAGCTTTGGGTGCCTAAACTGAAATTTTAATTGAAAGAGAAGGGTTAGGCCTCTTACCTACAACTGATGGATCTCGATTCCAACGATCGGTTTGTCTGCTATGATCACAGCAAGATTTAGGGCCTTCTTTCCTCTCTACATTCACCACAGCCCCACTTGCAAATGAGTGAATTTGGAGGGAAAATGCCTTATTAAAAGAGAAACCCCTAATTTTTCTTTCACCTGCTTTGGCCAAACCGTAGATCAATTTGAAAAACTGTCTACACCATTGGAAAGCTCTGACTAAGCCCTCAAACGGGTATCCATTAACTTTTTTTGATTCGATACTTCACCATGACCCATTTTGTCCAAGACGGGTCACTTCACCACTCCTCAAAGTCAAATTTCTTCCCTTGAAACACTTGTACTTGGGGCACCACCTTTCCCTCATACTTTCCCATGCTCATGTCGAATTTCGTCATGAGTAAAAATCTTGTACTCATTTTTTCATGGTCCCCATTGGACCTTTTCTATGTGGCAGCACCATCGAGTCGTTCTTGTTTACAACATCCGAGTTGTGTCACCATCGCATCCATGGAGTCTATCGCGAGTCACTCTATATCCCGCTATAGTCCTCCACCTTTCATTGCTTGGTCCCTCTCTCGTGTCACACATTATGGCCTTCAGTCCTACTGTCCCCTATCCCTTTTGATATTGTGTCAGTTGCTGCCAGGTCATCCATGCCCTTTATGCTCTGATAAGGGAAGTCGTTCGTTCACTACTTAGTCCCCTCCATTTCATCATCACCACTATTTCAGTCTATCCGTTTCTCTATTATTTTCTCTAATGCCTTAGTTTAGGATCCCTTATTGCCTCACCTATGTCGGACTGCCTTCTATCAACATCAGATCATTCATTCCAGAAGATAGACCTAGAGGGCAGTGTACCTTGGTTCCAGCTTCCCCTCTTGTTCAATGCCTTGGATCAGGCAAAGGGACTCCTTATTTCCCTTTAACCTATTTTTTTCTCAACTATAGATCCTTACAACATGATCGAGATTCATATACTTGATGGTTCAGAGATGCAGTAGATTGTACTGGTGATTCCCGGGTGTGTGTGAGATGATCTCAGCCCTCATGAGGGGATGGCCCTTCAGGTAGCCCCCCACATGCTTGGATGACCTCTTCATTGCAGCCTTCAATGTAGCTCCACATATTTGATGATGTTGTCCTCAGCCACTTGCATTGCCTTTTCAATTGCATGTATCATTCAGATTTTTAGAGCGCTTTCCTATTTACAGGGGAATTTTGGTTGTACTTATATCTCATGTACTCAGATATTATTCTATAAGTACTGGCTGTTATCCCAGGCACAATATGTATTTCGTATTCATTATCATATTTTTACATGGCTCATGTTTATGACAGCATGTATTATATTTGTTTACTCCCTTTTTTACTGGATGCATTATTCTTTATACTTTGTCTCAGTGGGCATAGGTATGCCTCCCCCACCACCTATAGCATAATTACTTTTTCATAAATGAGACTTGTCACACCTGTAAGTCTCGCCTCCTCAAGGTCTAGTCCTCTATCCCTTCAGTCTACCTTATACTTCTCTCTCTCTGAATTCACCTTTGGGGTCTAGTGATTGAGTTCTTACAACGTACTTCAGTCATATGATTAGCTCCTAATGCTCGCATGCTGGGGGGAAATCTGTTACACCATTTTTTGGTCATCTAACCTATTACTATTATATGGACGTAAGTACACCAAGTAAGACCAATTTTACCCTAAGTAAAATTGCTTTCACTATGAAAATAACTTAGTAAACCATATTTATTAAATTATTTAAGGTCTAAATCAGAAACCCCATGAGGAAATATTAAACAAATCCACATTTTTTGGTTTTCCTCAAGGAATAATTAGTTAAACACCAGTTTAATTAATATTCTTGGTCATATTTTACCCAAAAGGAGGAAATTAATTAGATAAATCACTATTTATCTTATTATTTCAAGAAATAAATATTTAAACCTTATTTAAATAATATTTCTTATTAAATTTGACTAAATCATTCATAAATAGTTCAATAAATCATTATTTATTGGATTAGTACTCAACCATATCATTAAAATAAAAAATAAATCATTTATTTATTTACTATTTACAAATAAAGGGATTTGACGCACGTCAAATTCTTTTTCCTCCAATAAATATAAAAAAATATTCCATAAAAGTTGGATCTTGATTTGGTTAATAATATTTTAATTATGCACCAATATCTAGACTAACTCAATATTTTGTTATAGATAGAAGAGGTTTTCCGTTCATTTCTCACCTTTTGTTTGCCTAAAGATCACTCTAGATCTAAACTTTTGGTCTGACTTTGATCCACCATCATTGTCATATTTTGCTACTATTTTTGCTTTTGAGCTTCCTTTCAGTTCCATATTTTTCTGTGTTTTCTACACCATCAAGAGAGAGGGATTTTAGATCCAAAGTGCTGGGGACTTACAAGAACCCATCCCATTGAGGAGGACTAGTAACATCCTTCTATGTTCTCCTACCAGGTGCCCATAATATAAAATTATTTAAAAATATTCTTGTCTTGTCTCTTGGATGCATGGAGCAACTCTTGCTTTTATTTACTGCTTAATGTCTTTTAATGCATAGATCTAGATTTTTGCAGCATTTATCTTGATCAAGTAATTGAATATCTAAGGATACTGGTAGCCATATTTTCTATTATGGTTGTTTGGTATTCACAGCGAAACTGGTATTTTTTCATACGCTTGCGATTAAGAATCATACTAACAATATAGTAGAGTAAGTCCTGCGGCCTTCTAGAGAAAGTATCCTATAGGTGCAACCCACCTAGGGGAGGGATTTTTCACCATAAATAATGCTCCCACAGACTTCATATCTTCCTCATGCCTGCAATCAACATCTGAGATAATCCATCCCTAGAATAGAAGGTAAATAAGCCCCGAACATTCTGTAATAGGCCTAGACTTGCCCTAAATTATTCCACATTTAGGCTTTGAAAATTGGACCATAAAGCAACCTAATAAACATGCTAATCTGACCCTTCCTCCTTCGCTGATATCATCTCCTAGCTGCGACTATTTCACAGACGAGAAATCATGTGAAGTGATGTCTCAAATGAGGATGAGAAAATGCGCTTATATACAATTTGACATGATGATTTTGGAGGGAAATTCAAAATTGAAATTTTCACTTTTTCTCGCTTAAATAAGAATATAACTTATAGCATTTTATTTTGAATAAAAAAATATTTTTGTCGACCAAATTTGACGATCGTTAGATTGATTTTAGTCCTCAAAAGGAGGAATTTAATGTGATTATTATCTTCATCAACTAAATAGATCTAAGTATTATTTAACCCTAGCTGTCAATTTTAATAGGTATACAAATGTACACTACAGTAAAACCTTGAAGGACCACCTCAAGCACATAAATTACATATTTCCTATGTTAAAATGAAAACATTTTTATGCAAAAAGTACCAAATGCTTTTTTGGCGAAAATAAAATGACTTAATACATCGACCATATAACATTAAAAGGCCCTGTAATGATAGCCCCAAACACAAAAAACATCTCTAATTTCAAGGATTCCAAGAGTTAATGGGATATTACCAAATTTTGATAAAAATGTATGCTCATATTACAACGTGCTTATGTGAGATACCTAGGAAGGACTCTCTTTGATGGAATTAGAAAGCATAAGCATATTTTAATCGTATGGAAAAAGTAACGTCCTCGACTCTAGTCCTGCCTATTCCATACTTCTTTTAACAAATCATAATTGCATAGGATGCATTCTTATTCATAATAACCACAGTAATAATGCAAGATGAATGTGGAGGCATATTCCTTGTCAATGGAACATGTACAACTAGTAGAAGGTTGTATGATTTTGGAAGAGGTTAGAGGAGGCATAGGTGCCACCTTTACAGTCACCTTAGCCCTCAATTTCATTTCTTTTTCATTCTAGTTAAGGTCACTATGCACGAATTTTTTATTCGATTGTGAATCGGATCTAGGGCTTGCTAAAATGCTTTTTCTTGAGTTTTTTTCTCTTATAACATTTTCCCTCATTTGGGCTTCCTGCCCTCTAGGATTTGGATTGGGTATCTAGTAATACTACTGAGTTCAGCCTCCTCCTCTAACCATGAAAGCTGCACACAAATTTTTTCCTTTATTTTGGTTGTCTGGGGGTGGGGAGTGGGTGTCAAGAAAATTATGACAATGCATTTCAATTCAGGTTGCATTGATGTAGTAGCCATGGATACCTACTGCCAATTCAAGAATTTATAGGTGTCCCATATGAAACAGGAGGAATTTGCAGATCGTTTCTTTCATAATTTGTTAAATAAAAATTAGGAAACAATGATAGAATTCCAATGAAGTCACACACATTTAGAAATTTGTTAAAACAATTTCCTCCGATGGAAGTCAGCCTATTGTTAAAACTACCACATGATTCCTTCACCCAACCATTGAACAGATTTCATGTAACTGAAATACTCATCATCTCCAAAATCCATATCAGATTAAAATTGTTTCGGAAAAAGATCCTCTTCCGAAGGAGGTTCTGAATGATCATCGACTTCATCAGATTTAATGACATAGTGACACATTTCTTAATCAACCTTAAACTTTAATTTACTAACAACAGTCATGTAAATATCTTCAATCCCATTGGATTCCTTATCTACTCTATAAAACTCATGACTCATCATTGCACTGAATTTTGCAAGACAAAGACTAGCTTCACTAGCCCTTTCTAGGAAAAGAGTGCACAACATCAAAACCCTTAAGCCTCTCATACCATGTGTTATTTCCTAAATCTACCTCAGGCTGAAATAAGGCAGAGTTCAGGGTAACATCAAACCACGCTCTGTCTGGTAGCTAGCCCTACCAGATCAGGAGAGGGCTCTCTCCGGGTCAAACTCAGCAAAGATAATCAATAGGGCTTGAGATGAATTGAAATAAAGGCTAATTTTAGGCTAGGTATATAAGTAAAGGAGTTTGCTTTTGATTTTGGGGGTTTTTTTGGAAACAAAGGGAAAGGCAGTTTTGGGTTCGGGGATGAGGCCTAGTTTTCCCAGAGTTTTGAATGGGGCAAGGAAGGCAATTGTTTGATGCTTTGGATTGAATGAATGGATAGTTCATACCGGTGAGGAGATGATGAGGGCAGGAGGCTTTCAATAATCCTCTTCAAACTGATGAAAACATGGAAAATTAAACAAAACTGAAGGCAGAGCAAATAAATCTAATGAATTCCACCTTTATAACTTGTTTGTTTAATTTAAGAAGAAAGGAGAAGGGAAATGATACACATAAAAATCAATGAAGTTACAATCACATAGAGAAACACATAATCAAAACACAGAGCCACATGGATCCCAAAGAGTGCTGAAAACCCTGGTCTATTCCTTTGCCAAAATTGCAGAGATGAAATGTAGGGCTCAGTGGTGAGAGGGAGTTGGTGCTTGCCTTTGCATCACAACAATAATAAGATGTGGTTTTCTCCCTTATGGGTTTCCACTTATATCTATTGTCTATGTGCATGATGATTACGTGTTGATACTCTGTATTTAATCTGCTTAATATCTGCTACTCACTTGTTAAGATTGTTGTTCCATTGTATATTAAGTTGATCACAAAATGAAGATGTAAATAATTGTAAAAGAAAGTTTTATAAGACCATGACTGCATTAAACTGATTCACCCCCCTTCTCACTTTAACCAAGCGTTCAAAAAAATGTCCACTTAAAAATGAATACTAAAATATTAGTTTTTGAGTTCATATTCCATTCTATTTTTTTTTTATAAATGAAAATGTAATAAAAATGCTAAAGTAATATTAGATTTTGAGTTCATATACACTCTTCTTACTTTTTTATAAATGAGAATGTAATAAAAAAATGCTAAAGTTTTTTTTTTCTTAAAAATATTATTTACTACTAAACTTAAATATCTTTAAATCAAATTGTAAATTTAATAATATTGATATTTTTAAAAACACACTTCCAATTTTTATACTCAATTGAGGTAAAAATAATACAACTTGGTTTATAGGTGTCATCTTTTACCACATAAGTTGGCACTAATAAATATTAACTTAAAATGATGTCTAGTTGGCTCAAAGAAAGTAAATATTAGCTTAAAGGAAGAGATATTTTCCTTTAAAAAGGTTTTTCCATAAGAAAAAGATATAGAAGAAGTGAAAGAAGTTGATTTTAGGAAAAGAGAATCTCAAAGTAATTCTATATGAAGAGGATGTGAACGTACAAGAAAAAGATTCATTAAAGTAGAGCAATACATTTAATGTGACTAAGTCAATGTGTTTATTTTTACTAGAATTTCTTGCAAACTTATTATTGTTGTAGCCATCACAAGTAGAGCACATCACAATAACTTTTTTGGGAACATATCCTAATATTCGGTCATTAACTGTGCGATATTTCCCACTATGGCACTATCCTAGTAATCCCTAATTTTGGCCATCTTGGGCAGTGCTTCCATACCAATGTTGACCTCCTCTAGCGTCAATGGTTTGGTGACATCAACCGCCTGTAGAAAAGCTCCTAAAATGGTACATTCCCCTTCCGATTCTCGGATAGTGATGCTCCAGGGGTCCTCATCGCAGTCGCCTAGTGACAAACTCCTGCAACTGACAATATCCTGCATCTGCACATTCCAAGCTAGCGCAATACACTCCTTCTTAAAGAAGGACTCATTAAATACCAGAGCATCTATATCTTGTAGGGCTCATCAAGTTCCTTAGTTCCTCCTACTAACACAAATTTCATTACGATATCCTCAGCCATTGTATCCAAGTGATGAGTATGTTAGTGTAGTTCTACATCCAAATACCAGGTGGTGGGGATTGGCCCTAACGTATGAATAAACATATGGAACCATTCATTCCACGTGTTTTCATTCCATATTTCCATCGCGAGAGCCAAATGTGTGCGCAGATCCCCTTGTCCCGAGAAGATTTCCATAGGTGGGTTGGCCAAAGGGTCGAATCGCAGGATCATCATTTTTTGGCATTCCCTCTAGTCTTGAAAATTTTCCTTATGGTTTTCCCACCATCATGCGGGGGTCGCGCACATAGCCAAGTCAATAGCCCAAAATCTCCGTTCTTCACAGACCTGAGCTTCAATTTCTCTAAGAAAGTCCTTAATACTCTCAAAACCACCAATGTAGGGTAGTTCTCTTGCCTCTGAGGAGATGCATTGGAATTTATTTCTGATCTTAAGACACTGCGATGCAGGTATGTCATGCAACTAAATTTTCCAATTTTCTATCTCTTCATCTGAGTCTAAGAGGCATTCACTATCTTTTTCCCAACATAACATGCCATCAGTCGTCGGGCTGATCCAATCTTTGTCTAAGGTGGGTAGTTTGTAGATGTGATCAACATTCTCTTCCTGATGTATTGGTTCATTATATCTCTCACCTTCTGCTAGATCTAGGGGGACTATCACCCGCGTATAATTGTTTTCAAAGATCATACTTCTTCTTTTAAAATTAATTATACCTCCCATGTCGATAGCCCAATCCAAGCCTAAGAGCACGGGGTAAGGGTCCGCGTCATCCACTATCTCGATTACCTCAAAATCAACATAAACTTTAACACCTGCGATGTCTACCACAAACTTTGTCAGTCGTCCAAGTGGGATGATCTTCTGTTGATTAGCCGTCCATAACTAAATAGTGGGCCATTCCAGCTTAGGTTCTCCCATTCTTTGCTAAGTTTTCTTAGGTAAGGCATTTGCGTCCTATCCTAAGTCAAGGATGACTTGGTCCATTTCATAATCTCCAATTTGTATGGTCATGTGCATCTCCCAACCAGTCCTTTTTCTGTTCTTGTATAGCTCATTCACACTTTTAACATATCATTGTGAGGAAATTTTTTTTGCGTAGCTATCAATTAATGCTTTGAGATTCTCTACTGCCTTCTAATTGTGCAACAACTTTATACATGCCTGAAGGATTGGTTTAACTGTTTCATCTGCTTTTGGGTCTACCACAATTTTTGAAGTAGATGCTTCTTCTTTGGTTGTCTCCCTCTGAGCTTCCATAAAGGTTTATTTCTCCTTTCTCAGATCTAAGCTTTCCATTTTCTCCATAGATTTCTGGATTAGTGACTCAGCTGTAGCTTTCTCCTCAACTCCTTTAGTGTAAATTCCACTGTATGTGATCACATTCATACGTGGCCCATCATCTTGTGGCTCTACCTTAACCTGTTGTACATTCTACGTGGGTGTTTGCTGTCTCTCCTGCATTTTTGCTATTAGCACCAGGAAGTCCTCAATGAAATAGTTGAACTTCTTGCAATATCTATAGGACTGCTGCGCAGGGTTCAAGCAATCTCGTGCATAATGTCCCACACCCCCAAAGTTGTATTATATTAGTTGCCCTCATCCTCAACCTCCACTTCCACCTCTTCCTCCTCCCCTTCCTCTTACGAGGGATCCTCCCCTCCCAGAGGGAGATAAAAGTGATTAGGGGTCAGATTCACCCTGTATAGGTTTCCTCTATCTACCATTAGGTCGAGTGTTCGATAGTTTTTCTCATCGTGTCCTATAGACGAGCAGAATTTGCACCAATGTTGTTTCAATTCTCGAACATAGGCACCTAGTTGTGGGCAATGATGTGTATCATCTCTTCCTAATACCGAAAAGTCAGTGTGCCATAGCATAGGGATACTATGTCCACCTATTTCCCTACGGCGTAGAGGTCTTGGCCACCCATCCTACATATAATCCGATAAAAAAGGCTATTCATCTTTAGTATGGCCCAACACCCTACAACGTATGCACCAGACATCTGGGCTAGCTTCCTTACCCCAATCCTTCCATAAGTTCTGAATTTCTAAGTGAATTTCCTCTATCTAACTCTAGATATATAGTGTCACGAACTGAGTATCATCTCTCAATGCAACTTCTAACATCATGCAAATCTTGAGAGCTTCTTCACGGGAGTCGATCTTCTACTATCCCATAGGTCCACGCAGGTGTGGCAATAACATAGCGATAAACCATTCCTTATGTTTCTTGTCCTCATAGAAAAATCCCCCATCACTGATGACGTTCTTCAATTGTTGGTCAACTTCCCAGACGAACTATGTAAGTCCCTGATTGAAGTCCTTCAATTAGACTACATATTGAGAACATGATTTAGGCTTTCAGAATTGTTGATTTAGGTCATCCTTAATATCTTGTATTGATGCATTCACGTGTTGACCAATGTATCCAATAAACCAATCTAGGGCCTATCCCTCAAAGACTATGGACAATTGCGCTCTTTTGAGAACATCATTATTAATGTTCTGCACAATCCATACATACTCTACTACAAACGAGGATCGATCCATATCCTCATCCCCCACACCCTTAAAGGTAGGAAATTTCATGTGTGTAACCATATCCTCCTTAAGTTGTGGCACAGGTGGGGTAGGAGAGTTATTACCCATGCGTGGGTTTGATTTTTATGTAGTCAGGGGACTGGTCCCAAATTGAGCAGCCCCACCCTAGCTATAATCACGTGATTCCCTTAACGGACTATATACTGATCTATCTCCTTCTTTATTAACATGATAGTATTTACCACTTCGTGTCATGCTTCCACTCTGATTGAAGGTCATTCACTCGGTGTAGCTACACATGACACCCTTTTCACTCAATAGCATCTTAATCAACAACGATAGCGTTTGCAGAAAATTACCTATAATCCTTTGAAGAACCTTTTCTCCACTTAAAAATATGACACAAACTAATCAATTGCAAATTCTCTTATGAATCCTCCCAAAATAATATCAATCGAGTGTTCTACAGTCCCGGTGATCTTGTTATTAGTCTTTTCTAACTAGTGGATTAATTCAGGGGTCTACAGTGTGACCTGATCGTCTTTCTAGCAAGTCTAGAACTCCACCAATTGTGCCAGCCACTATTGTAATTTGTGTGTGAAAGATACGAAGAAGATTTTGTGCACCTTTGTAAAAAGGTACTTGTTCTTCCACTCTTCAACATACAACTTCTTACTTCTATTCTCTTTTAGGGAAAACTCCTGAATCTAGTTTTTGAACCGCTCTTCAAGCTCAAGCTTAGATGGCTACCAATGACCCTGTGGCATTACCTGATCTCTCTCTCAAAATTCTCCCGGTTCCGACAACAGAACCATTTGTTGGCTTTAGGGGTCTTAACCCAAGTTTTGTTTTAAGGTTTTCCAACAAAACCCTGTACTACTGGCCCTTTCAATAATGACCTGCTTGCACAAGTCAAGGTCTCACTCAAAGTAGTATGGGAGGGTGTTGGAACCAGGTTTCCACACCCTGAGAGAAAGAAATTTAATTGAAGTGGGTCCTTTTAGATTAGACAGAACTGCACAGGAGAAGCCCTAATACATAAATCCTTAAAATTATATTGGCGGAGAAAATATCATAAATCATCAGATAACATATAACCGGAGTGGAGCAATTAAAGGATATCTATGCATTCATAATATCTTATCCACATGTGCATTAAAAAAGTAATATAATCTTAGAAATAACATAAAGGGTAGACAATAATCATAACAAAGAAACACTTAAACATCACAATTAGTATTTTCATTCATTCATATCTAGGTCCAAATTACATACTATATCTACCAGCCCGTGCACATAGCCAGCGGTGTCCGCACACAGCAGGACTCGGGGTCTCCACGCACAGAGCCAGCAGGAGCCCTTACCCAAACAATCGACAAAAATATACACAAGTATGTATCCAAGCATAATCCAAAATTAGGCTTTCTCTACACTCGATTTATCTATCTATTTATAACATATTAGCTTTTGCTACTCTATGTTCTGCAAAATTTGGTTTGCGGACTCCTAGTCTACCCTTTGACCCCTTTACAATTCATTGGGGGTTTTCACGCGCCCCCCCCCCCCAAAAAAAAAAAAAATCCCCTGCAGTAGACTAAATATCACAAAATATTACAAAATTGGACCAAAAGTGCAGTTACGAGACCTTGTTCCAACAATTGGCATTGACACAATCAATGTGGGAAAAGATAACATAATTACCAATGAAGATTTATCAATGGAAGAGTCTAAACAATTTGATATTAAAAAGAATGTCACCTAAATAGAAGTGATAGAAACTAAAAACTAAAGTTTCATTTCTAATGAATTTTTATTCGTGAAATATATTCCAAAACTTAAGTTTAAAAAACTAGTGATAAAGAAATGTTCATGGATTTAGTGAAGATTGGCATGCCATTCATCACCATTGATGAATTCATGTGTAAATAAAAGGATGTTGTTACACTAATACATACGAAAGTGTAATATATCATCATAATAACTCACATAAATAACAACAAGTTTAAAACATATATTAATAATGATTATCTCATTATGGTACCATATTAATACAAAAAGCAAAGAAATCATAGTACCCTAGAATCAACATGCTAATATTCTAAGGTGTCTAACTAGATTGAATGGTTTTCTTGCATGTCGAAGCACTCAAATATCTATGCACCTCAAATTCAAGACCAAAGAAAAGAAAATTCAATTTTTTTTTATTAAAGAGTACAAAAAAGAATTCACGTTGGATGGATTGATCCTTTTTCGATGCAACAAAATAGACAAAGGTTTCAAGTATCTCATCAAATCATGTCCTCAACCCCATAAAATAGGTGAAATAAAAAATATGATAGTTCATTTTTTTCAGAAGTTTTTTTATTTTCCATGGTTGAGGACAAAGAATATATATATATATATATATAGATATATATATATATATATATATATATATATATATATATATATATATATATATATATATATATATATATATATATATATATATATATATATATATATATATATATATTCGAGATGGGGTGGGGGACAGGGGGGAGGGCGACGCGGGGATTGTAAGTCCTAGCGTATATTACAAGTAGGGTTACAATATAGTCATTTTTATGTAATAAATAATAATCATGTAATAATAAGCAAAAAACCATTATTATGTATTCTATAATGTGCAATAATGATAATTCGTGTCCTTCTCTATGGACATAAGTTATCAGTAAGTACACACATTTATATATGCTTATTTTACTTAGTGAATCACAACTTGGATATATATTATTATAATAAAACACTTTAAGTTTTTCATGATGTTATCATGAAGTAAACTATTAGGTTCAAATTAGTATTATACTCTTAATTTGATTTGGTGGTATCATGATTTGAGATCTAAATCTATAAAATAAGCCATTCCATGCATCTCATATAATGGTGCATAAATATTCAGAATAGAAAATTTATCATTGTCGGTGATTTTGTCTAAATTTTTATAGTTCAAATAAATCCTTCAAAAATTATATTTTCTTGTCCTCATTACTATTGGAGTTTAAAATAGACTTCAAATTTGTTGAATAATACCTAAATGTAGCATATCTTATATCATTTTATCACCTCCGCTTTTTGTTGATTAGGATAATTATAAGGACTTTTGTTAGGATAAGTAATTCCAAGTATTATTTCAATTTGATGCTCATATTTCTAGATAAACATATCCCTTCTTCGGTGACCTTAGGGTGTTTTTCCAAAGTCTATTTTCATTTTCGTGGAGTATTTTTATTTTCCCACTTCACCTCCATAGAACAAAGTCTAACCACGACTTCCAGCATACCCTTTTTTAAGAGCATTTCCAATTTATGAAATTTGATGACTTGAGATGGTGGAGAAGCTAACCCTTTGAGTTCACAATGGATTCCTTTTGATTCACATCTCATGAGTAATACCTTATCATTTATAGAAATTTTACTCAATGTTCTCAACCATTCGATCCCTTCAATAATGACTCCTCTCCAATGGGAATGACATAATTTTGGATTTCTAAATTATATTCTCCCATGCTATGTTTAATATTATTTCATTTTCCTCCATAGTCAACACTCCTCTTGTTCGCAACCAAAACTTGAAAATTTGTCACTATATATATAAAACAATTGAGGTATTTTGCTAATATTTTATTAATGATGTTAGGTGTGCTACTTGAATAAATATGAAATATGATTATTTTCTTCTTAATATATCCTACAATCTTAATTGCTTGAGCTGTAAAACCTACCATTACATGAATAGATATTTTTCACATGTTTGAACCAATGTTGTGTAGAATTTCTATATAATTTTCTTACTCTTTAAGGTCACAAATTTCTTCTAACCCATTTGTGAATATGCCTCCATTTCCTCCTTATCATTATTTTGTAATGTGAATAATATTGTTTCTTGAAAATTATTCCCTTTTCAACATTTTCTATTACAACCAAATCACTGTCTATTTTTTATTGTTTCCTTCATTTTCTTTTATGATATTTGAGTAACTTGAGATACAGTTTTCCTATGAGCCACAAATTAATATCTTCTTTAAGTATATGTTCTAGTGGTAAAATTGTGGGTAGCTCTATCCACAGATTAAATATGAATATCATATTACATATTAACCCTAAAAATTTTAATATTTTTTAAGAAAATCTCATGTTTAATATCTTCATGTAATTTTACAACACATATTCATGACTAAAGCTATGAACATGTGTGTAAAATGACTAAAATTGTGAATTATAATATTTAACATTGAACCTAAGTGTTTTAGTTTCTAATTGTCTTCGGTATTATCTTTGCTAAAATTTGTAATGTTATGCTTCTAAGTCTTATGTAAATAAACCCCAAATATAATTCTAAAAATGTAGCTACCTTTTAACTACTTGTCAATATCATCGATAAATTTTGTGTTTAAAAGAAAAAATTGATAAATAGATCCTTCATTGGTTGTCTATAATATTATTTTATTCAAAGTATTTTTCTATTTGGATTAACCATGTAGAGACCTTTGTCCCATAAAACTTCTGTAATTCAACTTTGAAAAGTAGCCCATCCATCATTAACTCCACCATTATAGTTAAATCACCTTCACATATAGTTATTACTAGCCCAACTATTCACCATGAACTAACTTTATTGTCACAATTCCATTTAATCATGTCATCTATTCAAGGGAGTCTCTCACCTTGATTTGAATGAGCTTGGCCACCAAATTTTGGTCTATACTTTTATCCATATTCTTTTCCATCAATACTCTTTTACATATGTTTTTTTATATCTATTGTATTTTTCTTTGTGTTTCTAAAAAAATTATTATTTTATCAACTTATCATTCAATTCATTATTTTTTTTCCCAATTTAGGTAAGTGGTTATCTATAGGTCTATTTTATTCATGAGTCATGGTTGAAACCACTAGAAGACTAATAAGTGTATAATTTGGTAGGTTGAATAACAATAATATTTATCTATAATTATATTTACCAAACTTTTTTTAACTCGAGAAAATTAATATTTCAATCATATTTATGTCAATTGTAAATTGCATATGTTAAAAATCTTAAATTGAACACTATCTTGTTCGGAAACGTTTCTTCCAACATGTCTCTAAAATTTCATCCCTTCTAAGCATGAAATTTTTCATGAAATATTTCAATATATGTATTCTTTGAAATTTAATAAGTAAATATTCCAAGTGAAAATTATGATAACTAAATCCCAAAACGTTTGGATTCTCGGCTCTTTCAGAAAAAAGATTTATTTAGAATGCCGCATGTCAATTTTTTTACGCCCTAATGCGTCTTATTTGAAAAGAACTTTGCTAAGTTCCCGCTGTACAAGTTTGAAACGTCCGATCAAATGTTAGACGATTCAATAGTTTTACACCGTCTCATAAAAAAAACTGTCATGTGAAATGTTACACGATTCAATAGTTTTACACCGTCTGATAAAAAAAACTGTCATCTCAACGGATTGGGATTCTTGATGGGATTCTTGATGTTTAACTAAATGACAACGGATTCTTGATGTTTAAATAAATGACAGGTTGAATCGAATCCATTTAGTGGCGCCTTCACCTTCACGACTTCTGTTGCTAGTTTGTTTCTTGACCGCCTTCATGGCGCCTTCACCTTCACGACTTCTGTTGCTAGTTTGTTTCTTGACCGCCTTCAAGGCAGACAAGAGAATGGGTGGTAAAACGCTATCTTCGACATAAATAATTACGGTTTACAACTTTCCTAGTCACAGCATAGTTAGATCTTCTGGGAGTTGTATGGCAATCTAACGATTTTGCATATCCAGGTCAGAAACACCATAGATCCAAATCTATTGATTAGATAAAAATTTATTCTTTTGCACTGTTTTTTCTTTGATCAAATAGAAATTATGCATCTGTAAAAAATTTATTGATTTCACCGTATTTCTTTGCAGAACATAAACAAAGTTACATTATTGCTTTCATGTCAGATAACACTGAAATAACCCTGTACAATACAAGCAGCTCAACAAATGTATTTTTTAAAAGAGGAAAAAGTGGAAAGGGAACCTTTCAGGATCTTTCCAATGGAAACATTCCAACTCGGAAAGAAAGGAAAATAGTTGTAGCCGTTTCACAGAAATTAGAGTCTTGCTTGATGTCATTGTGTTTATATCATTGCACCGAGCTAACCATTTCAATTGCTTTAAAATATCCATGTAACATTTACAACTCAGTAAAAATTAGGTGTCCCATGTCTACTGCTTAAAGAACAGAAAACAGAGGAAAAAAATCCGCTTGAATCAATCTTCACCACATCGTTTAAACAACAAGTTTGAATTTGATGTTTTTGTATCCCTCTCAATGCTGGATAAATTGAGAGTGGAGTTAAGATAGATCCATTCTAGTTTTTAACTAAGAAACCACACATATAGCTGCAAATAAAAATATTCAACACTATATAGAATATGCATTGAAAACGATTTGTACAATAATTTTTTTCCGGATGGGGCAATATAGTACACGTCTGCAAACCTTCACGTGCTATCTCCTCTGAGGGAGAGCAACCGCTGCCATATCGTGGGAGGGCGAGGTATATTGTCAATTATCCAGAGACAAGTAAAATGCACAATTTACGAAGGCAGAAATTCGTGGGAGTCGTTAGTTTAAAAAAGTTACAATTATTTTGAAAAAATTTAACCATGACAAGTTATATATAAAAAAAAATTAATAAACATATCATCCTTTGACACAAATGATTCAATTAGATTTTAGCTTTTGGAAAGATGTTGACATATCTTTCACCTATCATTTTGAAAATAGGTGAGAAGGAATATAAGTAGAAAATTAATTAGCATGGAGTTGTTTGTATCAAAATAAATGAAAGTTTGATGTTTGTGGTGTTTCCAGAAAATTAACTAGCATGGAGTTGTTTGTATCAAAATAAATGAAAGTTTCATGTTTGTGATGTTTCCAATGTTGTTTAGTTTCCTGCCTTTACTAAAATTGACCAAAATCATTACACATATCTTGTTTAGAAATTATTGGATCTCTATTTCTTTAAGAATCTTACGGCATTTCCTTTGCAACATTTGGTAATGGTACAATTGCTAGTTAAATATAATTCAAAATTTTGAATGAAAGATATTGTGATCTATCTTATCCCAATGAAACAAATAATACTTAAATTGGATCTTTCTGGAATCGTATATTTTTATTTAACTTCGAACATTTATTTCAGGCTATTTCTAGGACTAATTAAAAATAATACCTTCTACATTATGTAACTTGAAAATTATAAAGAATCACAACCAATTTTTTTTACCACAACTTTTATGATATATCTTCTTATGCTTAAATATTTCAGTATCTTATATGCCCCCGTAAAAGTTAGGTTTGTTTTACTAAGAAGATATGTTTCGTTCAAGTTTTGGAACTATTTAAAAACCCCGCTTTCCATAGGGTACAACTATAAAATAATAGTACGAAAAAACTTAATATTTAACATTTACACTTATTTATGTCTACTTGTGCTCTCAAATATATTTTTCCGAAACTTCTTAAGCAAATGGTATAGGGGAAATGTCATGATAATCTATTTGAAGGAAAAAGTTCTTAGAATCTCATACTCTTAAACCAAATGTTATGAACCAAACTCCACTAATAGATTAGAATATAAATATAATTATTTCCATACCTTAATAATGATAAAAATTCCATGAATAATAGTCAATTTCAAGGACGATTATTCTTTTTATAATAAATCTGATATATTATAAATATGAGATAAAGTAAGTATGACATAACTTACGAGTAAATCAGTCAAAAATAATAATGAAAAAGATTACAATTTTTAGATGAGTAATTTAATATTCATATTAACATAAAAAAAATTATTATGACTCTTAATTTGTATATTATTGTTAGATCTAAGACTTTTGTGATCCATAATGTATATAGATAATTGTCTTTCACATTAATAACATCACTAGGATTAGGTCTATGTTTAGAACCATCAAATATGGTTCGTCCTTAGGACAAGGTGGAGAAAATTATGGATGTGGAATAAATAGTGGAGATGCATCATTGCCCGATAAAACTAGCTTTTAAGAACTAGCCATTAGATAGATAGTTAGTTGAAAATTTTATTAATTAAGTCAAATTAATTAATTAATTAATTAACTAAGTGGGAATTTTATTAAAAAAGAGGTTTATAAATTTATTATGTAAAAATAGGTAATAGGGACATGGAAGAATTTTAAATTTAAAATAAGATAACCATATAATTAATTAATTAACTAATTTGATTGAAAATAAAAATAAATTAATAAGTTAATTTATTATATTATTTTTATTATTGTGATAATGCACGCTTAGATTCATCTTAAATATTGAACTAGCAAGAACATAAAGGGATCAAATATAGATGGATCTAAGCTCATATTTGTACATTTTGTAATTGATTTCATCAAACTTTTAAATAGGCTCCATCATAAAAAAAATACGATGGAAAAATACTATGGACAATACCATGGGTGCCAACTATATATATATATATATATATATATATATATATATATATATATATATATATATATATATATATATATATATATATATATATATATATATATATAATCCTAGTAAAAATGTTTATGTTTACATAGGGTGCTTCATGTAAATTTTGTTTCCAATGTATATTCTATACTTGTAAGAGTACCTCAAAACCATCATGGGTAAGGTCCTCCTGGAATGCCTAGAATCCAAAATGGAATTCCTTTTAAATATAGATAATATGGAGCTATAGTTGAGGAAAATCAACGACAAAGTCTCCATGCTAATAAACAAAATTGCTAACTTGAATTTCCCAATTTAGAGGAGGACATTTGGCCACATGGTATTATAATATAGGGGATTCTTCGTGTTAAATTTTTAATTAATTTATTTATTTTCTATATGAGGAGCAAGAAATATCCCAATCATAAGAAATATATGACTCAATTTTATAGCATATTTCTAGACTTTATCATTTTTTTTATTTTTTAGGAAAAGGAAATATCATATGTACATTAGGATGGCCCAATTCAACTCTTTTGAGTCTGGTTTTTTTAATGGCATTTTTGTAATCATTAAAAAAAAAATTGTATTTATTTTGTTATCTAGTAATATAAATCTCTGCCTAGCATGCACACACACAAAAAGATGCCTAGCATGCACACACACAAAAAGATATATCATCGAAAAAATATGTTTAACTGAGCTCAATGGTTAAGAATGTATATTTATTTTTGAGTCACATCTCTAAACTCAAATGGGTGGACTATTGACATCTATTTAGCTTTTAGTTGTCAAAATGTTGCCTAGATGCCACTCTCTTCTCTCACAAAAAAAAGAGTATGATATCCTAATTTGTTGTCTATCTTAGTTGTCACCTTAAAACTAGATGATTAAAAATCTCATTTGAGCAAACCTAATGGTTAAATGCATATTTGTTTCTTAAAATATTACAAGTTTAAGTCAAAATAAAATATTAAATTATTAATTTTTATTAAATTCCTATTTTTATTAAATAGTATAAACTTTTGAGTTAATATAAATTTTTAATCTATTAAAAATTTATAATAATTATCAAACTTAAACATTTTAAATCTAATGATACATATGTTTACGTTTAATAAATGCCCACTTAAAAATGAGGATTAAAATATTACATTTTGAATTCATATATACCATTCTTAATTTTTCTTAATAAATGAAAATCTAATAAAAAATGCCAAAGTAATATTGAATTTTGAGTTCATATATATCCTTTTTAATTTTTTTATCAATGAGAATGTAATAAAAAAAATGCTAAAGCTCTTTTTGTTTAATTAATATTTAAAGGAAATAAAAATATTATTTACTACTAAATTTAAACATTTTAAAATAAAATTTAAATTTAATTTTATTGATATTTTTAAAAACACATTTCCAATCCTTTATAATAAATTGAGGTAAAAAAAATACAACTTGATTTATATGCACCATTGTTTACCATACAAGTTGGCATTAATAAATATTAATATAACTTAAAATTGAATATTAAAATATTAACTTAGAATGATATCTAGTTCTGTGAGTGAAAGTAAATATTAGTTTAAAAGAAGAGATATTTTCCTTCAAAAAGGTTTTTCTATTCGAAAAAGTATAAGAAATTAATTTTAGGAAAAGAGAATCTCAAAGTGATTCTATATGAATAGGATGTAAAAGTAAAAAAAAAAAAAAAAAATCATTAAAATAGAGCAATTTATTTAATGCAACTAAATCAATGTGTTTATTATTAGTCCAATTGTTTGCAAAATTATTAGTGTTGTAGCCATTGCAAATAGATCAGATCTCAATATTAAATAAAGCTCACTACTTTTGTTGATTTGAATTTAACAAGTGGCTAAATGAATAATGTATTTCTTACATATAAAATGACATTTCCATTTTCACATACATGTAGACACTCCTACATAAATATGTATGTATGCATAACCACCTGCATGTTAATCACTTATATGTGTTTTATATATAACTATGACGGGGACATAGAGAAACATCAATTTATTTGTGCTTTTCTTATTAACCATGCATCACATATATGATTGTATGTTTATTAATATGTTTTATTTCAGGAATGTATGTATTATTTGTCTCTTGGGTATGTATACTTAAGTTATTTATTAGTTTTGTAATAATGTTAATTTATAGACAACTTGTATCCATACTCTACTCATGTTAACTTTTATATATATGTGTTATTTGTCTCTTGGGTATGTATACTTAAATTATTTATTGGTTTTGTGATAATGTCAATTCATAGACAACTTGCATCCATACTCTACTCATGTTAAATTTTATATATATTTTAATTTTATTTTATCTGTCTGTCTTTCTTATTTACTCTTGAATATTAAGAAACTTAGGTGTTAGTTTTGATTTCAGACTTCTGCAATTTCTATTTTGTAATAATATGGTTTTTTTCTTCATCGACATTTGAAAAGCCACCCAATATTATGGATCCACAAACCATATTATTACAAAACATGGGTGAATCATGTTAATCTAATTAATTGTATTGAATATTAAGAAAGCTATGTTGACCATGTTAATTGAATTGATTTTTACAAATAATAAAGGCTCACACTTTAATGCATTTCTACTTTTCTTTCCTATTACCTTGAATATTAAGAAACCTCTATGAGTGCCATTTTAATTTAATTAATTCGGTTGACTTTTACAAATAAAAAAAACGCACACTTTAATCCATTTCTATTTTTCTTCCTTATCTACTCTTGAATATTAAGAAAACTATGTGAGTCATGTTAATTTATTTAATTCAGTTGTTCTGAATATTAAGAAACCTGTGTGAGTCATGTTAATTTAATTAATTCACTTGACTTTTACAAATAAAAAGAGCACATACTTTAATGCATTTCTATTTTTGTTTCTTACTTACTCGAAACATGTATGAGTCACGTTAATTTAATTAATTCAGTTGTATTGAATATCAAGAAATATGTGTGAATCATTTTAATTTAATTAATTCAGTTGACTTTTACAAATAAGAAATGCCCACACTTTAATGCATTTTTATTTTTATTTCTTATTTACTCTTGAATATTAAGAAAGAAACTTAACTAATTCATGTGAATTTAATTAATTCAGTTGTCCTTAATATTAAGAAACATGTGTGAGTCAGTTAATATAATTAATTGAGTTGACTTTTACAAATAAGAAAGACCCTTTTATAATGCATTTCTATTTTTCTTTCTTATTGACTCTTGAATATTAAGAACCTTGTATAGGTAGTGTTCTTGAATATTAAGAAACAACTACCATTATTTTCTAGGCTATAAGATATTAAAGGAGGGTAGGTGTGCTCACCATTAAATTTAATTTGGTTTAAATTTAATAGTGGACATTATATGCCCAATCTCATTTAATACTTTATAACCCAAAAAATATGTATTTAATACACTAGAATTCAAAAAATATATATTTTCATAAAAAAAAATGTATAAATCATATTAATTTAATTAATTCAATTGACTTTTACAAATAAAAAAGGCCCACAAGTATAACGTGCCTCACGATCGCTTCACAGAGTTGAAACGTGGAAGATCCAGAGTGCATCTCGATATTTTAATGGAAGAAAATCCATATTAACGAATGGTGCGTGAACCGAATGTTCTCTGTTAACGAATCATGGCGTGTAAGTTGGTTAGTTATACACCACTAATGATGTCATTGGGTTCCGTCGGAGTTATTAATAAACCGGATCCCCTTCTACTTTAACTCTGTTGGAATATTGAAAATTCTAGAACAAACAATGGAGAGAGTAAACTCCCCTCTTCAACACATAGAAATATAAAAATTTATTGACAGGAGACAAAGTTTCAACTCTAAAAACAAACTTCTATTCCTTAAAACAAAAACTAGTACAACGTCTTCCTCTCACAGAGGGATTTACAAAATGGACTGCAACACAAACACAGTGCCAAAACACTTCACTGTTTCTCAAACAAAACACTCTGTCTCTGTCGAAATAACACTGCTATGTATTTCTTTTACTATTCCGCACTGCTGTGCATTAAAAAAAAACATTACATATCAGGTTCTCGGGCCTTTTTGGCTTTTATATATGCTGCGCACATTACAAAACGAAATAACATAAATATGTTTTAAAACAAAACTATATTAAAAACCTTTTAAAAAAAATCTATTTAAAAGACAGTCGGGGCCCACTTCAATGCGCTTTGAATGTGCGATTTAAACCTGTTGTATAACTGCATCGGGTCCGTGCTTTAAAAAAAACGAATGAGAAAAAAAAAAGTTCCGATTGCGATTTAACCGGACGCGATGGACCAAACTTAAATCCGCTGCATACCTTCCATCGGGTCTGGGCTCATAACAAAAAAACACGATCACAATAAAATTTTGATTGCGATTTGAAAGATGGATGTGATGAACAAATATAAAATCTAGTTCATAGACCAATTAGGTCCGAACTTCAAACGATGTGCGATCGGGCCTTGAACAAAATGGTTCTGATCGTGATTCGGAAATGGATGCGATCACACAATTAACTGCACCATAATAAAGATCGGGTCCGCCATATGAAAATGCAATCGGGGCATAAAAAAAAACGCTCCCAATTCATAACTTGCGATTATATGATTGACTGTCGCATGGTCTTGTGGACCCACGGGCCTCGGCTGACGGTGGAGGGCGATTGTAACATGGTTTTGATTGTGATATGTGTATCGCATTGGCCCAAAACAAAAAGTTCGTGGTAACATATGTGAGTTCGTTCCACTTGCGGAACTTCGCCACATCAACAAGACATTGTTCCTCCTCGGGACCACGGGGTTTAAAACTAAACGCCCGGGTACACAGAAAATATATGTTTGACTGTGTAATAAAAAAAAAGGTACTCTGTTTTTCCAAAAACAAAGACCGTCCTTGAACAAATCAAAATTTTGTTTTTCAAAATAAAATACTGCATTGATCAAAACAAAATCTGAAACTGACTATTCAACAATTTTAGAAAGCGGCTGGGAGTACATAAACCTGGAGAAGAAAATAGAAAGAGGCTCTACACAACCACTGTTGAAAGTAACATTTCAAAACTCCCCCTTACTTTGAACTGCTGGGTTATCAGTCATACCCAAGCATTTTCTCAAAAATTTGAAACTCTTATGTCCCAATGGCTTGGTCAGAATGTCTGCAAACTGCTCCTGAGTTCTGCAGTGTTCCAAAATAATTTCACCATTACTTACCAATTCTCTGATGTAATGAAATTTTGTGTCAATGTGTTTCGTCCTCTTGTGAAACACATAATTCTTAGATAATGCAATAGCTGAGCTCTTGTCACAAAAAATCACTGTTCCTTTTGTCTGCTCTTGGCACAAGCTCCTTAACATCCTCCTCATCGAAATTGCTTGACACGCTGATGCTGTTGCTGCCACATATTCTGCCTCTGCTATAGACAATGCTAAATAGGCTTCTTTTTAGAAGCCCATGAAATGGCTCCTAAACCCATGTGAAAAACATAACCGAAAGTGCTCTTCTAATCATCTACACCTCCAGGCCAATCACTGTCATTGTATCCAACTAAATCTGAACATTCTGAAGCATTATATAAAATACCAAACCTTTTAGTACCTTTGACATACCTCAGAATTCTCTTCGTTGCCTGCCAATGTGCATCCTTTGGCTTCTACATGAATATGGAAATTAAACTAATAGCATGCATTATGTCTGGCCTAGTTGCAGTCAAATACATGAGGCTGCCAACTATGCTCTTGTACAAGCTAGGATCAAAATCCTTGCTTTTCTTTCCTGCATATTAAATCTTTCCAGCACTTCATTAACATATTTTTCCTGTGAGATAAAAATCCCATTTTCATCTTGTTCTACTTCTATTCCTAAGAAGTATCTCAACAAACCCATGTAAGTCATTTCAAATTCTTCTTTCATGACTATTTTAAAATTTTCAATAAGGTAATCATCATTACCTATGAAAATAACATCATCAACATATAAAAATACAATCAACATTTTACCATCCTTTTCTTTGATGTAGAGGGTGGGTTCTCCCTCACACTTTTCAAATCCATTTTCCAGTAGATAGGAGTCTATTCTATTGTACCACGCTCTTTGTGCTTGCTTCAATCCATAAAGAGATTTCTTCAACTTGTACACTTTGTGCTCTTGGCCTTTCTTTTCATAGTCGAGAGGTTGTTCAATGTAAAAATCTTCCATTAACACTCCATTTAGGAATGCTGACTTCACATCCATTTGGTAAACTTTCCACTTGTTTTGTGCTGTTATGGACAACACTACTCTCACGGTTTCCATTCTAGCAACCGGTGTGAAAATTTCCTCATAATCTATCCCATGCTTCTACTTATACCCTTTGACAACAAGTCTTGCCTTGTGTCTCTCTATTTTTCCTTCAGCATTACTCTTGGTCTTGTAGACCCATTTAACTCCAATGACATCTTTACCTTTTGGGAGTTCAACCAAATACCAAGTCTTGTTTCTTTCTATGGCATTAATCTCCTCATCCATAGCTTCTATCCATTTCTTATCCTCAATAGCTTCTTCGAAATGAACAGGATCATCAACATGAGAATATAAAGCAAACAAAGAATTGATACCTTCATTTGCTACTTCTTGTGCATAAATTTCATTCAAATTTCTGAACTTCTTACCTCTTTCAATAGGTGTACAAATGCCTAAGGAAGCACTTGAATTTCCTCCTTGTGGTGTGCTTGGAGAAGCACCTTCATTTCTCCTCAAGGGTGTGCTTTGTTGCTCTTGTGTTGGTGCTGCTATTTGGGGATGTATTTCAGCCAATTCATCATCATTTTCATCATGAGATAAATAGTGTTTAACATTCATTGTTTTCTCTATGATTCCATCCCAAGCTTCTTCTTCAATGAATTGAACATCTCTACTCACAATATACTTCTTGGTGGATGGGTTATATAACCTTTAGGCCTTGGATTCCTCACTGTTTCCAATGAAAACACATTTCTCCCCCTTGCTATCCAACTTATTCCTTAGCTGATCCAGAATGTGTGCATAAGCCACACATCCAAAAACCTTCATGTGTGCGACACTTTGCTTTGTTCCACTCCATGCCTCTTCCGACACTTTTTTCATCACTGGTTTTGTAGGGCACCTATTCAAAATGTATGTTGCACAATGTACAACTTTAGCCCAATAATCATTAGGAAAATGCTTTGTCTTTAACATACTTCTTACCATGTCCATTATGGTTCTATTCTTCCTTTCGGCTACTCCATTTTTCCGCAGAGTATATCTTGTTCTAAACTTCTTATGAATACCATTTTCTCTACAAAAACGTAGAAAATATTTAGAGATATACTCACCTCCTCTATCATTCCTTAGGACTTTGATGTGCAGCCCATTTTGGTTCTCAACAAGTGCTTTGAAATTGCAAAACCTTTCAAACACTTCACTTTTGTTTTTCAAAAAATAAACCCAAGTTTTTCTTGTAAAATCATCAATGAATGTTAACATGTAGTGGCTGCTAGCAAGCGATGGAGTTCGCATCGGTCCACACAAATTTGAGTGGAAAATCTCTAAGGGTGCCTTTGCCCTTATTCTTTTCCCGGAAGGAAATCTTTCTCTGTGTTGTTTCCCCATGATACAACCTTCACAAAGGCTGTCTGGCTTCTCTATCAATGGTAAACCTCTTACCATTCCTTTTCTGTTCAACAAGTTAAGACCTCCAAAGTTGAGATGTCCAAATCTCAAGTGCCACAACCAATTTTCATCTTTTGGTTCACTTTCGATAGTATCTTTTGCCACTGCTACTATCTTTTCTTCATTCTTCAAATCTGCTCTTATTCTAAGAGGGAACATTATGTTCCTTGTCATCTTCACTTCAGCAATACATTGTTTGTTGGGCGGTTTCTCCATGATGGTATAAACATCATCCTCAAAAAATACATTATATCCCTTTTGAACAAGTTGTCCAATACTTAAGAGGTTACGCTTCATTCCTGGAACATAGTACACATCTGCTATGGATTTATTTGCACCTTTCTTTGTCAAAACATTTACATTTCCTTTTCCCATAACAGAAACTTTGCTACCAGTTCCTAGTGTGACTTGTGACTTCACACTCTCATTTAACATAGAAAACATTTCTAAGTTTCCTGTCATATGGTTACTGCAACCGAAGTCTAGAAACCATAAATCCTCATTCTTTTCTTCAACCATATTACAAGCTAAAAAAAAATTATCTTGGCTAATATTTTCTCTAGTGAAATTTGCACTAGTTCTACTTCCCATATCATGCTGATTCTTTCTACATTCATTAGCATAATGACCATATTTTTTACAATAGTGACATTGGACTTATCATACCTCTGTCCTTGAGCATTTTGCTAACCACTTTCTTGGCTGCTGCCTTGGCCTTGATGCTGATTTGGATTGATGCCCCTTCCTTGAGCATTTGTTGGAATGTTCCTTCCACCTCTGTTTTGGCTTCTACCTCTTCCTCTTTTGTTTCCTCTGCCTTGCCCTCTTCCTCTTCGGAAAGATATATGGGTCTTAAAGGCATGCTCTAGAGATTATTTTTCACTCCTACCCAATCTCTGTTCAGGAGTCATCAGTGATGTATGTAGCTCATCCACTGTGAACTTTGTGAGATCCTTAGTCTCCTCTATGGTGGTGAAAATCACATCGAATCTTGAGGGTAGACTCCTCAAGAGTTTTTCCACAATCCTCTTATCTTCAAGAGTCTCTCCATGAGATCTTATTTATGTGACCATTCCAATCACATGAGTGAATAATGAGTCAATAGTATCTGACTCTTTCATACAGAGATTTTCAAATTCTCTCCTCAGCAACTCAAGTTTTGCTGTCTTCACTTTTTCCATGCCTTGATAGGCTATCCTGAGAGTTTTCCATGCTTCTCTGGATCTCTTGGCTGTTTCTATCCTCAGAAACACACTCTCATGCACTGCTTGATACAATAAGAAGAGAGCTTTGGAGTCTTTCTTCCTATTGCTCTTCAGCACCTCCTTTTCTGCCTGAGTTAAATCTTCAAACTCTTGTTCATTGGCTGGCTCTTCAAATCCAACCTCAAAAAATTCCCATAAGTCTTGAGAAGTAAATAAAGCTCTCATATTTATTGACCAGTAGTCATAATTTTTCCCATTAAACATTAGGAGATGGATATTTCCCATACCCATACCAGGGTTGGCTCCAGCCATTCTGCACTTTTAACTATGATACAAAAACACTTGACTGTGTATTTAAAATATTTCACTGTACTGCAACAATAACACTAAATCTGTATAGAGCAATACCTTTATTCCTTTTGGCTGAATCTTCACACTGCTGGAGAAGGCTGCTGCAACAAAGAACTCCTTCCTTCAGCTTATTTTATCTTCAAAGAGCCTGGACTAGCTCCGATACCATGTTGGAATATTGAAAATTCCAGAACAAACAATGGAGAGAGTAAACTCTCCTCTTCAACACAGAGAAATATAAAAATTTCTTGACAGGAGACAGAGTTTCAACTCTGAAAAAAAACTTCTATTCCTTAAAAAAAAAACTATTACAATGTCTTCCTCTCACAGAGGGATTTACAAAATGGACTGCTACATAAACACAGTGCCAAAACACTTCACTGTTTCTCAAAAAAAACACTCTGTCTCTGTGGAAATAACAATGGTGTGTATTTCTTTTACTATTCCGCACTGTTGTGCAATAACAAAAAAAATTACATATCAGGATCTCGAGCCTTTTTGGCTTTTATATATGCTGCACACATTACAAAACGAAATAACATAAATCTATTTTAAAACAAAACTATATTAAAAACCTTTTAAAACAAATCTATTTAAAATACTGTCGCGGCCCACTTCAATGCGCTTTGAACGCGCTATTTAAACCTGTTGTATAACTGCATCAGGTCCGCGCTTTAAAAAAAATGAATGGGCAAAAAAAAGTTCTGATTGCAATTTCAAACCGGACGCAATGGACCAAACTTAAATCTACTGCATAACTTCCATCAGGTCCAGGCTCATAACAAAAAAACGCGATCACAATAAAATTGTGATTGCGATTTGAAAGACGGATGCGATGAACACATATAAAATATGGTTCATAGACCAATCGGGTCTGGACATCAAACGATGTGCGATCGGGCCTTGAACAAAAAGGTTCCGATCGCGATTCGGAAATGGATGCGATCGCACAATTAATTGCACCATAATAACGATCGGGTCCGCCATATGAAAATGCAATTGGGGCATAAAACAAAACACTCCTGGTTCATAACTTGCGATTATATGATTGACTGCCGCGTGGTCTTGTGGACCCATGGGCCTCGGCTGACGGTGGAGGGTGATTGTAACATGGTTTTGATTGCGATATGTGTATCGCATCGGCCCAAAACAAAAAGGTCGTGGTAACATATGTGAGATCGTTCCGCTTGCGGAAATTCGCCACATAAACAAGACATTGTTCCTCCTGGGGACCACAGGGTTTAAAACTAAACGCCCGTGTACACAGAAAATATTTGTTTGCTGTGTAATAAAAAAAAAAAAAAGGTACTCTGTTTTTCCAAAAACAGAGACTGTCCCTGAACATATCAAAAGTCTGTTTTTCAAAATAAAAGACTGCATTGATCAAAAAAAAATCTGAAACTGACTATTCAGCAATTTTAGAAAGTGGCTGGGAGTACATAAACCTAGAGAAGAAAATAGAAAGCGACTCTGCACAGCCATGGTTGAAAGTAATATTTCAACAAACTCCACCAATTCACATTTCTTCTGAGAGTTATATCGACTTGTTATTGTTTATTGTTAATTGGATCTACTACTGGATTCATAGAGAAAGATATGGAGTCTGAAGAAAGTGTATGAGTCCTGTATGATAAGTGGCTACTTCAGTATCGGTCAAATAGAAATATGGATCGAGATGAGCATGCCCACCGATTCACAATATTTAAAGATAATGTGAAATTCATTGACTCTGTGAATAAAAAGAATGTTTCGTACAAACTTGGATTGAATAAGTTTGCAGATACTAGTGACGTAGAATTCAAAGCCACGCACACGGGTTTGCACCAAGACAGAGTGAAGAGTGAAACATCCATGTATCAGAACTCGGAGCAAAATCATAAGGCTTAAAATCCTGTTGGCTCAACAGTCCAGTATACAGTCGATTGATGTGGAGGTGTAATGTTAAAAAGTATGTGGAAATTTTTAAATTTAGTTAATATGTTAATAAAAAAATGTTCTGTCAATATATATATTATACTTATTTTATTTATTAATTTTTTAATTTAATAATCAATTTCTTAAAAAGATGCTTTGACACTCATGTATTTAATTCTGGATGTTTATCAGACACAAATTTAATATAATACTTATTTATGTATGTTCAACAAAAATTATATATGTATATATATTCATAGATATATGTACATATCAAATACTTAGTTTATAAATATATTGATATATAAAATATCCATGGAATGACGGTGAATGTAAAGGCAGATCCAAAATCTGTTCAATACACGGTGGCAGCTGTATCTAGGCCATGCGATACCGTTTCTGATTTTCCTTGAGGCATATCTCAGTGATATATTTCATTACCCTGAACATAAACAAAAACCCTAGCAGATAGCAGCAGATACTAGTAAACATAATTAAAATATATCAAATAATACATCAGAATTAAAAAAAAAAAAAAAAAGCAATTCAACTCACTGCGGCTGTTCAACTTACTGTAATCCATAGTTTTGTTTTTGAGGTTTAATTGAGAGGAGAATGTTAATTTCAACTCTTTTTTTTATTTAAAGGATTATATGAGTGGATAAATATGTTTCTAGATTAATCATATTAATGATCAAATTTTAATAATGTGAATAATTGGAAAAGACCAATTTTTAATAATATGATTAATTATAAAAGACATTTGTCTACTTTATGTATCACAAACGTCTTAGATCTAAGATTATATGAGTGTTGTACTCTTTAATTTTTTTTTTTTAAATTATCTACAAATTTTAAAAAATATGAAATCTTTTGATACATTTAAGTTTTTCGAGAAGAAAAAACACTTACCTTAATTGAAAGAAGTTTCAAATTATGTTTTGGATCTTGTTCCTAGTGAATATTGTAACAAACTTATAAGACATCTATTTACTTTTTTCATCCCTTGTAAATCGTTTTCCATAATTATATCAAACAAGGATAACTATATCAAACAAGTTGCAAATTAAGTTTTGGATCTTATTCCTGGTGAATCTTGTAACAAACTTATAAGCCATGTGTGTACTTTTTTCATCCTTTATAAGTTTTTTTCCATTAAAAAAAATGGACATGATTATCTCAAACAAGTTGCAAATTATGTTTTGGATCTTGTTCCTGGTGAATCTTGTAACAAACTTATAAGCCATGTGTGTAATTTTTTCATCCCTTATAAGTCTTTTTCCATAATAAAAAATGCCCATGATTATATGAAACAAGGATGACTATATGAAACAAGTTTCAAATTATGTTTTGGATCTTGTAACAAACTTATAAGCCATAAGTATATTTTTTTCATCTCCTCTTATAAATTTTTTTCCAAAAAAAATAACCTTGATTATATCGAACAAGGATGGTAGAAAGGCTGCTAATCTCTATGTTGAGCCGAAGTTCGATTAGTCAAACTGTCAAGGGTCAACACGAAAGGGTAGGGGCAGCATGAAAGGGGTCACGGAAAATCACTAAAGATACATCAAAACAAGTAGAAATCCCAAGGAGGATTAGTATGTTGTCAAGCAAGTAAATATAGATCAAAATAAGTAGAAATACCAAGCACGAGAAGTACGTTGAAAAAATTGGGGCAAGTGAGAAAACCTCAAGCCAACAACAACCAATTCTATTCTATCTAAATCTAGTTCAGACTAACAGACTTGGCTGGTATCCTTTTTTGCTAAGAAACTGACTCTGAATCAAAATCAGACTAACAGACTTGGTTCTCATTCGTGTTCGCTAAGAAGCTGACTCATAATCGATGTTCGGCTACTCAATCGGGATCAGATGGATAAGTATGCTCGTGACAAGTTAGAATTTCTGAGAATTCCAGAACAAAACACAGAGAGAATAATACTCTCCTTTTCAACACAGAGAATTTAAAAATTTTCTTCACAGGGACATAGTTTCACACTTGAAAAAATTCTATTCACTAACCAAAAAATTGTTACAAAATCTTCCTCTAACAGAGGAGTTACACAGTGACTGCTGCTAACACAGTGGACACACAAAAAATAAAAAACTCTTCATCTCTTACACAATCTGCTGTTTCATACAATACTCTGTCTATGTTTTAAAATAGCTTTCGGGCTCACTCTGTTTTACACTACTGTGTAAAAACAAAAAATACACTTGCTATGTGAAATTACATTTTCTTACATAGCCTTTCAGGCTCTTTTCTTTTATATCGCGAACAAAACAAAACATAATATAATATAACTACAAAATAAACCAATGTTAAAAGCCTCCTGGGCCCACAATATAAAATGTGCATATGCATATAACATATGTTAAAACATATGTTAAATGTTCAATGTTCAACATAGCGTTTCATCGCGCAATAAAAAAAAACATTAAAACTAAACCTTATAACAAAATATCAACCCTCGCAATATTCCTCTAGACTTCAAAAGACATTGAACCAAACTTCAATCAATAAATTGCATTACAAAATTTCCCTACTGACATAAGCATTTGGATGCGTGATGGATTATTAAATCCGACGCATAAAATCATATGACATCCAAAAAATGTTTTTGTGTATGGGAGCTTTTGGACGCGTGATAAACTTACTAAATCGTGTTTATAATGCACATCGCGTCTGGTATTTGTTTGCAACCTCACCTCCAAAAAAAACGCGATCAAATCGCATCCTTCCACGTGGATGGCAGGACCATTGGTCTTCGAATGAAATAAAATTCCGTGGCCCATTACTAACCAATAAAAGAAACTTTGAAATAGTTTAAACAAGAATTTGAAATAAAAAATTCCCGCGTACACACGAACTTTGTTTCCTAAATAAAAGCTCTGTTTTTCATTTGTACAAGGACTACGACTGTTCAACAAATTTAGAAATCAGCTTTGTGCCAGAACCCCTCAAACAAATATAGCAAGTGGCTCTGAGTACACTGCAGCTGAAATTAACATTTCAATACTCCCCCTTAAGTTCAGCTGCTGGGTTATCAGTCATATCCAAACATTTCCTTAAAAATTCAAAACTTTTCTGTCCCAATGGTTTGGTTAGAATGTCTACAAACTACTCTTGAGTTCTGTAGTGTTCTAAAACAATTTCTCCGTTGTTCACCAATTCCATGATGTAGTGAAACTTTGTATCTGTGTGTTTCGTTCTCTTGTGAAACATAGAATTATTTGATAATGCAATAGTTGAGCTATTGTCACAATAAATCACTTTTCCTTTTACATGTTCTTGACATAAACTCCTCAACATCCTTCTCATCCAAACTTCTTGACATGTTGTTGCTGTAGCTGCCACATACACTGCCTTTGTTGTAGATAACGCTACAATAGGCTATTTCTTAGAAGCCCATGAAATGGCTTCTGAACCCATGTGAAAAACATAACCAGAAGTACTTTTCCGTTCAACTACACTTCCAGCCCAATCATTGTTAGTGTATCCAATTAACTCTGAATTTTCTGAAGAAGTATATAAAATACCAAACCTTTTAGTTCCTTTAACATACCTTAGAATTCCTTTTGTAGCCTACCAATGTGCTTCTTTTGGCCTCTCCATGAATCTGGAAATCAAACTAACAACATGCATAATATCCGGCCTAGTTGCAGTCAAATACATGAGGCTACCAACTATGCTCTTATACAAACAAGGATCAATATCCTTGCTGTTGTCCTCTTTGCTGAGTCTCAATCCCATCACTGTGGGATTTATTACTATCTTGCAATCCTGCATGTTAAATCTCTCAAAAACCTCATTAACATACTTTTCTTGAGAAAAAAAAAATTATTCTCATCTTGCTTTACTTCTATTCCTAAGAAGTATTTCAACAAACCCATATCTGTCATTTCAAATTCATCTTTCATGACCTTCTTAAAATTTTCAACAAGGTAATCATCATTACCTGTAAAGATCACATCATCAACATATAACACAATAATCAACTTCTTACCATCTTTCTATTTGTTGTATAAGGTTGGTTCTCCTTCACATTTTTCAAAACCATTTTCCAGTAGATAGGAATCTATCATACTGTACCATGCTCTTGGTGCTTGTTTCAGCACATAATGAGCTTTCTTCAATCTGCACACTTTTTGTTCTTAGCCTTTCTTTTCATAGCCTAGAGGTTGTTCAATGTAAGAACCACTTGTTTTTTGCTGCTATGGACATCACTGCTCTCACGGTTTCCATTCATGCAACCGGTGCAAAATTTTCCTCATAATCTCTCCCATGCTGCTGCTTATACCCTTTGACAAAAATTATGGCCTTGTGTCTTTCAAATTTTCCTTCAACATTACTCTTGGTCTTGTAGACCCATTTAAGTCTAATAACTTCTTTACCTTTTGGGAGTTCAACCAAATCCCATGTCTTATTTCTTTCTATGGAATTAATCTCTTCATCCATATATTTTATCCATTTCCTATCTTTAATAGTTTCTTCAAAATGAATAGGATCATCAACATGACAATATAAAACAAATAAGGAGTTCATACCTTCATTTTCTGCCTCTTTCTCATAAATCTCATTTAAATTTTTGAACATATTTCCTCCTTCATTTGGTGTACAAGTGCTTGAAGTAGCACTCGAATCTCCTCCTTGTGGTGTACTTGGAGAAGCACTTTCATTTCTCCTCAAGGGTGTCCCTTGTTGTCCTTGTGTTGGTGCTACTATTGAGGGATGTATTTCAGCCATCTCTTCATCATCTTCATCATAAGACAAACAGTTTTTAACATTGACTGTTTTCTCAATCTTCCATCCCAAGCTTCCTCTTCAATAAAATGAACATCTCTGCTCACAGTAAACTTCTTGGTGGATGGGTTATACAACCTATAAGCTTTGGATTTTTCACTGTATCTAATAAAAATACATTTCTCCACCTTGTTGTCTGACTTCTTCCTTAGCTAATCTAGAATGTGTGCATAAGCCACACAACCAAAAAATTTGATGTGCGTGACTCCTTGCTTTGTCCCACTCCACGCTTCTTCTGGAACTTTGTTCATTACTACTTTTGTTGGGCATCTATTCAAGATATATGCTGCACAATGTACAGCTTCAGCCCAATACTCATTTGGAAATTTTTTTTCCTTTAGCATACTCCTTACCATATCCATGATTATCCTATTTTTCCTTTCGGAAACTCCATTTTGCTGCGGAGTGTACCTTGTTGTAAATTGCTTATGAATCCCATTTTCTCTACAAAAATGCAAAAATTCTTTAGATATATACTCACCTCCTCTATCACTTCTTAGAACTTTGATGTGCAGCCCACTTTGGTTCTCCACAAGTGCTTTGAAATTGCAGAATCTTTCAAACACTTCACTTTTGTTTTTCAAAAATTAAACCCAAGTTTTTCTTGTAAAATCATCTATAAAATTTAACATATAGTGGCTGCTTGCAAGTGATGGTGTTTGCATCGGTCCACATAAATCTAAGTGGACAATTTACGAGGGTGATTTTGTCCTTATGCTTTTCCTAGATGGAAAAATTTCTCTATGTTGTTTACCCAAGATACAACCTTCACAAAGGCTATCTGGTTTCTCAATCAATGGTAATCCTCTTACCATTCCTTTTTTTTGCAACAAGTTAAGACCTCCAAGGTTGAGATGTCCAAATCTCATGTGCCACAACCAATTCTCATCTTTTGTTTCTCTTTGAAAAGCCTCTTGTGTCACTGCTGCTATTTCTTCTCCATTCTTCAAATCTATCCTCATCTTGAGAGGGAACATTCTATTCCTTATCATCTTCACTTCAGAAATACATTGTTTTCTTGGTGGTTTATCCATGATGGTGCATACATATCCTCAAAGAAAATATTGTACCCCTTTTGATCAAGCTGTCTAATACATAAGAGGTTACATTTCATTCCAGGAACATAATAAACATCTACTATGGATTTCTTTTCTCCTTTCCTTGCTAAGCCATTTACATCTCCTTTTCCCATAACAAAAACTTTACTATTTTTCCCTAATGTGACTTGTGACTTCACATTCTCATCTAACACATAAAACATGGCTATATTTCCTGTCATATGGTTACTCCAACCTGAGTCTAGAAACCATAAATATTCACTCTTTTCCTCAGCCATATTACAAGCTAAAAACAATTTATCTTGGCTGATATTTTCTCTAGTGAAATTTGCACTCGGTCTATTACCCATATCATTTTGATTCTTCCTACATTCATTTTCATAATGCCCATATTTATTACAATAATGACATTGGACATTGGCTTTATCATACCTTTTTCCATGAGCATGTTGTTGTCCACTTTGATGGTTGTTGTTTTGGCCTTGGTTCTAATTTTGATGTCTGCCCCTTCCTTGAGCATTTGCTGGACTATTTCTTCCACCTCTGTTTTGGCTTCTACCTCTTCCTCTCTTGTTTCCTCTGCCTTGACCTCTTCCTCTTCCAAAGGACATTTGGGTCTTGAAGACATGCTCCAAAGAGGAGTTTTCATTTCTACCCAATCTCTGTTCATGTGTCATCAGTGATGCATGAAGCTCATCAAGTGAAAAATTTGAGAGATCCTTGGTCTCTTCTATAGTGGTGACTATTACATCAAACTTTGAGGGTAGGCTCCTCAATAGTTTCTCCACAATCCTTCTCTCTTCAAGTGTCTCTCCATGAAACCTTATCTCTGTGACCATTCCAATCACATGTGTGAAGAATGAGTATATATTATGAGACTCCTTCATGCAGAGAGTCTCAAAATCTCTCCTCAGCAATTGTAGTTTTGTTGTCTTCACTTTCTCCATGCCTTGATAGGTTGTCTTGAGAGTTTCCCATGCTTCTTTGGATCTCTTAGTTGTTTCTATCCTTGGAAACACACTCTCATGTACTACTTGATATAAATAGAAGAGGGATTTAGAGTCTTTCTTCCTATTTCTCTTCAAAAATTCCTTCTCTACTTGAATTAAGGCATTAAAATAATTTTCATCTACTGGCTCCTCAAAGCCATCCTCAACAAGTTCCCATAAGTCTTGAGAGACAAACAGGGCTCTCATAGTGATTTCCCAGTAATCATATTTTTTCCCATTAAATTGTGGGAGTTGAGCATTACCAATACTCATGCTAGTGCTGGCTCCTGCCATGCTTGCACTCTGAACTATGCTTCAAATACTTGACTGTGTATTTATAAAATATAATGACTGTCCTCAAATAGTAACACAATAAATCTGTCTTGAGAAATACCTTGGATTCATTTGACTGAGCCTTCACTCAGCTAGAGAAGCTGCTGCAACAAAATTCCTTCCTTCAGCTTCTTTGACACCTTCAAAGAGCCTGGACTAGCTCTGATACCATGTTGGAATTTCTGAGAATTCCAGAGCAAAACACAGAGAGAATAATACTCTCCTTTTCAACATAGAGAATTTAAAAATTTTCTTCACAAGGATAGAGTTTCACACTTGAGAAACTTCTATTCATTAACCAAAAAATTGTCACAAAACCTTCCTTTAACAGAGGAGTTACACAGTGACTGCTACTGACACAGTGAACACAAAAAAAAAACCTCTCTGTCTCTTACACAATCTTTTTTTGCATAAAATACTTTGTCTGTCTTTTAAAATAGCCTTCGGGCTCAGTCTGTTTTACATTGGAACAATTGAGAAAACCTCAAGACAGTAGCAACCAAATGCTATTCTATTACCACTATTATATATTTGTAATTGATTACCAGAATACGTACTCCTGTATCTAATAGGTTGTAAGCTTATACAGACCTGTATTATGAAAATACATACTCCTGTATCTGATAAGTTACATTGTAAGCTTATATGGACCCGTATTATGAGAATACATACTCCTGTATCCGATAGGTTGTAAGCTTATATGGACTTGTATTAGAGTTGAGTAAAGTGTAATATATGACTAGAGCTCTAATACCATATGAGTTATAAGTTATAAAATAACGATTATTTACCAAATAATGATAGAAGAAACATGAACCCTTCATGAAACTTAATGATACTAGTATGATCACCCTTTTCCCATACTTGCTTGAATACAAGCTATGTTATAGAGTTCATATTAATGTAATATGAATGCTTAAACTAAACACAATGACTACAATGCAACAAATTCATATCCATAACTCTTAGTGGTATCACTTATGGCTTAGTCAGGCTAACTAAGAAAGCTCATATTGTTGATGCCTATCTTCTAGGGTTTTAATGAGCACTCCTAGTGTATTTTGACCTTTCTTCAAGGAAATTGCCTCCTTTCATATAAGGGTTGCTTCTTGCTGCGGCAAAGCCTAAATGTATTCATATTTGATATTAAATTTCCCAAATTGAATGGGGCCAATGATTATTCTTGGGTGGATCGAATAAGGAAATAATATTTTTGAAGAAGGATGAAGTTCTTGGGAGGATAACTATATATCTTGAGATAGATATGATTCATCATACAAATGGCAACAAAGGTGTGAAAGTAATTTGGGGCGTCGTCAAGAGTCCCTTTGGAATTGTGAATATACTTGGGTCAACTGATGTGAAGCCAAAATGGAAAATAGAAAGATGGGTTACTTTTGCACTGTTCAGATACACAGTAGGTGCCAAAAATATTTTTGACGAAAACACCCTCTTATAGTTGACATTTAGCAATGCAGTTTTCATATCGGTCCTCCACTTCTCAGCAAAATATTGTAGTCAGTCATGGATGTGATCCTTAAAATTGATGTGTTTGGATTACCTTTTTTATTCAGGATTGATTTTTGGGGCTATGTTGCGTTTATGCCCCGATTCTGATTTTAGAAAGGAGACGTCTTCGGTATTCGATGGGGGATTGGAGGGATTCCTTCTTACCAGATGAATATTGGATTATTTGTGGTGACTTTAATTTGGTTGAGTGGGATGGTAATTGGGGTGGTGGTGTTCTTTCAATGCTTAGCGACATGGAAAAGCAAGCTTGGATGAGGTGTAAGGCAATTATGCAGTTGTTTGGCCAAAATTAATGAAAAAAGGGATAGGGAGTTGGTTCACCTGGTCCAAATTTAGACAGGGGAAGGACACACTAGGCAAGACTGGATTGTCTATATGGCCATTCGGATGTCATATTTTTTTCTAGAAATTTGTGGCCCTTAGGAATTACTGATAACAAAGCATGCTAATTGGTTAGTACGGATACATTTGATTACCTTACTTGCAGTCAATACTAGTTATTATCCTAATAAGGTGTATCGTGTCTCACATACATACCTATTGTATTCATGTTATACTTTCTTGGACCATAGTAGTCATACTCTTCATAGTGATTATAACTACCATTAGTGTTACAGCTTAGCACTATACATTGTGTTATGTTTTAGCAATTTAAAAAAGAGCTTATCATGCGTATTTCATGGGGTAATACTTATGCTTGTAATTATGGAAACAAGATTCATGATACATATAAGGTGATTCCATATCCTATGTAGTAAGTCTCTAGTATTACAATATTCAGGTTACTCTTCTCACTTTCTTCTATTCACTAGTACTTGTAAACAGTATGATTGCTCTCTAAATTATTAGTAAAGTTGGTGATAGTTATGGCATTTGTATTGAAAATCTTGAATGATCGTAATCATTTACAGTTCTTTGATATGGAAACTAATTTCACATGTCATATAGGTAAAAGGAATATTAAAGCTTGTTACTTATACCCATTGTCTTCACATAATAAAGTACAAGAGTTATAAAGATTGGTTAGTGTTAGTATAGGTATGTAATGATTGATTATCCTTACCCAGGTATAAACTATAAGTTCGTAGATGAGGCATCTTATCAAGTCTATGTTGTGGTAGAAATAAAGGCAAGGTGGAATTGATAACTCATTTAAAGGGGTAGGGAATTCTTGAACGATGATTGAATTATTCGAGAGAAATCAAGAGGGTAGCAGTGGTTCGCTGACCGGTGTAACTGTGGTTGGGAAATGCTTGTTGGTTTAAATCGATAATGTATTCATGGTTGGGCATGCTCTTGTTGCTGAACTGGTGATATAGCATTTATTAGCTGACTGAAATGTAAGAAAACCACCTACCGATTCGCCCCTTTAGACTATATTTGCTTTGACAACCAACATCTATGAACCAAACATGATGGTTAATAAACAAAATATGTTGGATACTAGTTTTTTTTCACGTCTTGTTTTTTCCGCCATTAAATAACATCATGGTTAGCCACTCCACTAATCCAACTCCTCAAATCGAGCATAACTAAAGAGAGGTACCCTTGTTTTCCTTTCTAAAAAGTTCAATGGATGACAAGCCTTTTTTCTTATTTGGGGACATTATAGTGTTATGTTTGAGGTAACTTCAAACCATTTGATTGGACTTGAAAATTTTGTGTTTGAGGTAACTTAAAATAATTTAATAGGAATATGATAGAACAATTTTCCTGTTGAGAGCATTTCCATTCCTAGTGTATGTGAGTTTTAACATAGTATTCTAGATTATGTTTGGTTTCGTTGCTATGAATTCCTAAGGCTAAAAATTCCTAAATCCCTATGCCTATAGGCCATAAGTATGGTTTTATTATGTCTTGGTTGTTTTGGGGTTCCCATGTTTTGGCCAGATTGGCAAGACCAAAAGATGAGACAACATCAGAACCACTTTTGGGCCCTAGGATCTAGCCCTCCTGGACCCGGAGAGGGATCTCTCCAATAAAGCAAATAATGATGTATCTTTGAGAGCTCAAAACTAGATGTTAGGCTAGGTATGATGCACAAAAGGGGGTTTTAAATGATTAGGTTGGTTGGTTGCTGGGTTGGTTAGGAGACCATAAACTGAGAAGGTGATGGGAGAAAAGGAACAAGGCAGCAGGATATTTCAGCAAAGGGGATAGATCAAGAAAGTGCCATCCATGGGGCTATGAAGTCATGAAAGGAAATTACATGTAACAGCTAGCCAATGCTTCCACCAGGCAAGTCATCTACACTAAAGGATCTTTTAGATAGATGATGGGATGGAACATTAAGGAGAGAAGGTGTAAGAAGGAAAGACAACCAAATTTCTATTTATAGATCAGGTCAGAGGTCATTTAACTCCAGACCTCCTTGGACATACTCTAAGCTAGCTCTCAAAGAGGGACAAAGCGGTTGCTTATAGATCAGACCAGAGGTCATTTAACTCCAGGTTTGCTTTAGCAACTCCAAGGGAAAACAGATATAACAAAGAAACATCCAAGCATCAAACCCCCGAGTTCATACATCAGCCAGCAGGCAATAACGTCCACTGCGCTGGTTAAACAACATGAATTCACTCTTAGATACACATAAAGCAGAAAACATCAAAGGCAGGGAGAGCAGGAACATAGGGCACCTAACAAGGGTGAATCCTATGATATATTTCTGTTGCCTACCAGAAGAACATGAAACAGTATGCAAATGTAAATAACTGAGTTAAGAAAAAAATCACCAATAGTAATAGACCAGGATCCTGTGAAATGTGCTTTTATTAATTGATGCAAAACCAGTCATGTACAATAAGCTCAATGGCTAATACAATCTAACCTTTGTCCTCCTAGCCTATTACATACAAACTACTCTGTAACTCCCTCCCAAGACTGTTCTAACAGTCAAGCTGAATCCCTCTAACAGAAACAGTCGAACAACTGAACAACAACCTTTACAATGTGTTCTTTTGGATTCTTATAGGAGAAACAAAGAAGAAGAGGTAGGTGAAGAATTAAATGAAGAATTAACGCTCAGAAGAGGAGGAAAACCACAACCCATTTTGCTTTAAATGTGTGTATTTACTTCTGGCACTCTAGCTGCAGTATTAATGTCATTCTCTGTTGACTGGAAAAACTGGAGAAATAATGATGCTAGGGTCTCCATACCGTGTAAAAAATGCTTCTTGATAGTAAAGGATTGCTGAAAGGGCGTAAATCCTCCTTTGGGCACAATGTAGACTGAAAAGATGATGTGTAACGTGTCCTTTCATGGAAGAATGCTCTGCTGATACGGAAACCATGATAACATGATATCTCTGTGCATTGGACCGTTTGAGTGATCCACGGGGTCTTCAAATGTGTACTTTTTCCTTCTAAAAATCTCTGCAGAAGCTTATGAGTCTTCCATTTCTTGCCTCGAGCTCTCTGCTGACCTTGTCTGTGAAGTTCGAGCTTCAATGGCGCCGGAGGGTTGGTAGAGTTTTAAAATCTGTCCCTTGATGAATTTATGGCGTAGACACTCCTCCAGATGTTTCCTGTAACATCAGGCTCCAAATATAGCCTCTGCACCTTGTCTTCATCGATCCTTCTGTCACTGTGACAGAGACTGTGCATCATGGTGGTCATTCCCTGTTGAAAAACCCTGCAAAACCTGAAACCTATGAAGAGAAACCATGGACGGGGAAATGGATGTAGTGTGGATGGAGGAAGAGGCCATGCAGGAGTGATGCAGGTGAAACTCGCAGAGGAAACGGTGAGAATCGCTCTGGTGGGGGTTGACGGTCTGCAGAGCGAATATACGTGGAAAACAAACGAAAACACATTAAAACGCATGAAATGAACCGATTATATGTAATGGAATGGGCGCATGTATGGAGGGTGCACGTGGGGTGACTTGGTGTACGGTGAAGACACGTGGATGGATGATGTGGAGGCCGGGGCAACGGTGGAATGGTCAATAGCGGGCAGACGAATTTGGACCGTTGATCGGGCGGAGATCGATGGCGGGGAGCGACGGACGGAGGGTCGGCTGGTACGATGGGCGGAGGTTAACCAGTGCATGGTTCGGATGGACGATGGCTGTTGGATGAAGGGCTTTGGATCGGATGGCTCTTAGCAATTTCGCTACCCGACCACCGACCGAACATTAATGCACGAAATGAGAGCGGGTTTGCCACCGTACCGAGGACATGCGGCCAGCGCTGAATGGAATCGCTGTTTTCTCAGAGAAAACCACTTATGCGGATGAGTGGTGCGGAAAAAACCACATGGTTTTGGAACAGTGCACGTGGGTGGGGACCACTGTTTCGGGTGACCACCGCGCCGTCGATTGGTTTTTGATCGGACGGCAGAGATGAACTGCGGGGGGCCAAGGTGTACGGACACGAGACTTTTGGAGCAACCCCCCATAGTGAATGGCAGCCGTTAGATTAAGTCTTCACCCATCCCGAGGAGTCAACTATGGGGGCACCAAGGTTTTACCCTACGGATAGAGTAAAGCTCCCCGCAGGGGAAACGCTTCGGTCATGGCGTCGGGTCACGTGGAAGATGAAGGAGCGCGGGGCTATGGCCAAAGGCGCCAGGACCCGAAATATGATTTTTGCACATTTCAAAGCATTTTTAGGCCCAAGGGAAGGAACGATAGGGAGGCGAGGTGGAGAATTAGGGAAATAAAGGGTGATGGGGGAGTTTAAGGGGATTTTGGGGAATTTAAGAGGGTGATGGTGGGGATAAAAGGAAGAAAATGGATTCTGACAAAGGAAAGGGGAGGGTAAAATGGGGGTATTTGCAGGGGTATAAAGGGGAAATGAATGGCCTTTGTGGAAAAAGGGGCAACAAATAGGATTTATACAAGGCTAAGCACTCAGAGACTTCAAGGAGAATGGTTTTTTAGGAAAAGGCATCCCTTGAAGGCTCCATAATCATTTAGCCCCCAGCTTGCTTGTCAAGAATTTCATATGGGGGCTAACAGTGACTCCACATGGGGATGGATTCTCCTTGGAGGAGTCAAGAAACCAGATATGATCTTTGGAGTTGGCCAGATGCCTGCTATCATAAGACATCTTTCTTCGTTGATTTTCAGCTGCCAAAAACATGATATATCAGCAGAAACATTGTCCCAACCAAACTACCTACCCAACTGTAGTTCTAAATGTTCCCTTTGGGTGCATTTGGGCTTGCAGACCCTTTACATTTTATTTTGCAAAACAAAAACAAACCTATTCTAAATCTACCCTTATTGCTCCATGAGGCTAGATTAGACTGTTGGCCTCATACAATTCTCTACCTAATCTACGACCTGTTGGGATTAAACTATCCAACAGGTTTCTTCACCTACATTATAAGACAAAAAATGAAACAACTAACTACATGCTCATAGACTGAGCTTTATTGAGCTTTTCCTACCTACCCTACTTTACTGAAATATTTACAGGGCTAGCTTACAAACACTGTCTTCCAATGTAACCATTCCATCAAATGATCCCATGGCTGGTCCTTCTTGCTCAATTCCTTGAGCACGCTAGATAGGCCAAGTAGCTCCCATTCTTCTTGTCCCATAATAGCAGCCTTGAAAAATGTTCTCTCTATTTGCAACATGTTGCTCAAAAAGACCCTTGATCCTTCTTCAAGTATATGCAGGAAATGTGCATAAGGATCACGAAATGATACCTGGTTATGAATATCTGGAAAGCAAGCTTCAACCAAGACTTCCTCTTCTCCTTCCACTGGATCATGAATGCGACTCTCTTGAGAAAGAGAATCTCCTTCATCTGCTTCACTTTCTGAACTGGAGGACTCATCATATATGGCAGTGCTGTCCTCTGGGAGCTCTGATATATTTTGTTCCGAGGTGCTGAGCTCTGTGAGAAGATCTATGTATTCTTGAGTAGGGACATATTCCTTTGCTTCCTCTTTTTCAAGAGAAGGCTCTTTGCTTTCAACCTACTCAAGAATCTCTTCTTTGCTTTCCTCCTCATCTTCCGAAAAGAAAAACTGTTGGCTTCCAGTCTCACTCATGATCTATGGTAAAGCAGAATGAAGATTCATAGAATATTCATCTGCTATTATACTGTCATAGCTCTCCCCATCAGTGTCATAAATGGGCTGACTGGTTTCATTACTTCTCTGGAGTTGTTGGCTCTGATCTTCCTCCCATGAATCTAAGGATGATGGCTTAGCAAAATGTACTTCTATTTGGGAAACATCATCATTAGATAGATCAAATATGGGAGAATCAGGAATGTAAGTAGTGTTACCAATCAGATGAAATGGATTCTCAGCAGATCTTCCTTTACTCTGATCCACAGAGGAGTCCTCTGAATCTGAATCATCAAACTCAAATAATGACTGAGCAGGAGCGTTTGTTCTATAGAAGGCCTCGGAGGTGGACTGCTGATTTAATATCCACTCAACCTCTTCTTCTGTCAAAATAGGGGTTTCCCTTTCATCATGGATAGAAGCACAACAATCCTCTTTCTCTTGTATTAGCTGATTTGGAGGCTGGATGTTTTCTTGAGCCTCTTTTTCCATATCAGATTCTGCCTCTTCTAAGTAGTCTTCTACTTCCTCAAGGCAGATTTGCTTATCAGCCTTTGCTAATAGGTCCTGATGCTCTTTGGTCAGCATAACACAAGGCATATGTAGGCAATCAGGCAGTTCCTGATCACTAACCTCCTCATCTTCTATAGATTCTTGAACATCATACATATCTTGCTCACCTTCTCGGTCTTGAGTTTGTTCTTACTCTGAAAGATGCATAGGCTGCTCGAAATAGTCATCATCTGTATTCATATTAGCCATGTGCATCTTTAGCATTTCACCAAACATTTTTGTTAATTCAATTAATTGATTACACAAAGCATCATACTTTGCATCCCTGTCCATGTTTGGATTCATTCTTTTGCAAGGAAGGCTACTGCTTCTCCTCAACCAGTTCAGTTTCCTTCACCAGTGGAGTCATTTGGTCTTTGGATCATAGGGAGTGTGGAGTCGCCAGGTGGATGAATTTGTCTGTTTGAAGCAGGCTGCTGTCCACCATCAGCAATGTGACCGCCAATCCTAACCAGAGATCTTGGGTCTATGAGTGCCTAAGAATGTTTAAGGTGAAGTGCACTCATTCCCCAGCGGAGTCGCCATTATGTTGGGGTTCCCATGTTTTGGCCAGATTGGCAAGACCAAAAGATGAGACAACATCAGAACCACTTTTGGGCCCTAGGATCTAGCCCTCCTCGACCCGGAGATGGATCTCTCCAATAAAGCAAAGAATGATGTATCTTTGAGAGCTAAAAATGAGATGTTAGGCTAGGTATGAAGCACAAAGGGGGGTTTTAAATGATTTGGTTGGTTGGTTGTTGGGTTGGTTAGGAGATGATAAACTGAAAAGGTGATGGGAGAAAAGGAACAAGGCAGCATGATATTTCAGCAAAGGGGATAGATCAAGAAAGTGCCATCCATTGGGCTATGGAGTCATGAAAGGAAATTACATGCAACAACTAGCCAAGGCTTCCACCGGGCAAGTCATCTACACTAAAGGATCTTTCAGATAGATGATGGGATGGAACATTAAGGAGATAAGGTGTAAGAAGGAAAGACAACCAAATTTCTGTCTATAGATCAGGTCAGAGGTCATTTAACTCCAGACCTGCTTGGACATACTCTAAGGAAGCTCTCAAAGAGGGACAAAGGGTTTGCTTATAGATCGGACCACAGGTCATTTAACTCCAGGTCTGCTTTAGCAACTCCAAGGGAAAACAAAGATAACAAAGAAACATCCAAGCAGCAAACCCCCGAGTTCATACATCAGCCAGCAGGCAATAACATCCACTGTGCTGGTTGAACCACATGAATTCACTCTTAGATACACATAAATTAGAAAACATCAAAGGTAGGGAGAGCAGGAACATAGGGCACCTAACAGGGTTGAATCCTATTCTATATTTATGTTGCCTACCAGAAGAACATGAAATAGTATGCAAATGTAAATAACAGAGTTAATAAAAACATCACCAATAGTAATAGACCAGGATCCTGTGAAATGTGCTTTGATTAATTGACGCAAAACCAGTCATGTACAATAAGCTCAATGGCTAATACAATCTAAAATTTGTCCTCCCAGCCTATTACATACAAACTACTCTGTAACTCCCTCCCAAGACTGTTCTAACAGTCAAGTTGAATCCCTCTAACAGCAACAGCCAAACAACTGAACAACAACCTTTACAATGTGTTCTTCTGGATTCTTATAGGAGAAACAGAGCATAAGAGGTAGGTGAAGAATTAAATGAAGAATTAACGCTCAGAAGAGAAGGAAAACCGCAACCCATTCTACTTTAAATGTGTGTATTTACTTCTGGCACTCTGGCTGCAGTATTAATGCCATTCTCTGTTGACTGGAAAAACTGGAGAAATATGATGCTAGGTTCTCCATACCATGTAAAAAATGCTTCTTGATGGTAAAGAACTGCTGAAAGGGCGTAAATCCTCCTTTGGGCACAATGTATACTGAAAAGATGATGTGTAACATGTCCTTTCATGGAAGAATGGTCTGCTGATACGGAAACCGTGATAACATGATATCTCTGTGCATTGGACCATTTGAGCGATCCACGAGGTCTTCAAATGTGTACTTTTTCCTTCTAAAAATCTCTGCAGAAGCTTATGAGTCTTCCATTTCTTGCCTCGAGCTCTCTGCTGACCTTGTCCGTGAAGTTCGAGCTGCAATGGCACCGGAGGGTTGGTAGAGTTTTAAAATCTGTCCCTTGATGAATTTATGGCGCAGACACTCCTCCAGACTTTTCCTGTAACATCAGGCTCTGAATATAGCCTCTCCACCTGGTCTTCATCGATCCTTCTGTCACTGTGACAGAGACTGCGCATCATGGCGGTCATTCCCTGTTGAAAAACCCTGCAAAACCTGAAACCTATGAAGAGAAACCATGGACGGGGAAATGGATGTAGTGTGGATGGAGGAAGAGGCCATGCAGGAGTGACGGAGGTGAAACTCGCAGAGGAAACGGTGAGAATCACTCTGGCGGGGGTTGATGGTCTACAGAGCGAATATACGTGGAAAACAAACGAAAACACATTAAAACGCACGAAACGAACCGATTATACGTAATGGAATGGGCGCATGTACGGAGGATGCACGTGGAGTGACATGGCGTATGGTGAAGACACGTGGACGGACAATGTGGAGGCCGGGGCGACAGTGGAATGGTCAACAGCGGGCAGACGAATTTGGACCATTGATCGAGCAGAGATCGACGGCGGGGAGCGATGGACGGAGGGTCGGCTGGTACGATGGGCAGAGGTTAACCAGTGTGTGGTTCAGATGGACGACAGTCGTTGGATGAAGGGGTTTGGATCGGACGGCTCTTAGCAATTTCGCTACCGACCACCGACCGAACATTAATGCTCGAAATGAGAGCGGGTTTGCTGCCGTATCGAGGACACACGGCCAGTGCTGAATGGAATCGCTGGTCGCTCGGAGAAAACCACTTATGTGGATGAGTGCTGCGGAAAAAACCACATGTTTTTGGAACAGTGCAGGCGGGCGGGGACCACTGTTTCGGGTGAGCACCGCGCCGTCGATTGGTTTTTGATCGGACGACGGAGATGAACTTCGGGGGGCAAAGGCGTATGGATGCGAGACTTTTGGAGCAACCCCCCGTAGTGAATGGCAGCCGTTAGATTAAGTCTTCACCCATGCCGAGGAGTCAACTACGGGGGCACCAAGCTTTGACCCTACGGATAGAGTAAAGCCCCCCGCAGGGGAAACGCTTCGGTCACGGCGTCGGGTCACGTGGAAGATGAAGGAGCACAGGGATATGGCCAAAGGGGCCAGGACCCGAAATATGATTTTTGCACATTTCAAATCATTTTTAGGCCCAAGGGAAGGAACGATAGGGAGGCGAGGTGGAGAATTAGGGAAATAAAGGGTGATGGGGGAGTTTGAGGGGATTTTGGGGAATTTAAGAGGGTGATGGTGGGGATAAAAGGAAGAAAAGGGATTCTGACAAAGGAAAGGGGAGGGTAAAATGGGGGTATTTGCAGCGGTATAAAGGGGCAATGAATGGCCTTTCTGGAAAAAGGGGCAGCAGATAGGATTTATACAAGGCTAAGCACTCAGAGAATTCAAGGAGAATGGTTTTTTAGGAAAAGGCATCCCTTGAAGGCTCCATAATCATTTAGCCCCGAGCTTGCTTGTCAAGAATTTCATAGGGGGGCTAACATGTTGTTTGGCTACTGTGAAAGGGTATGTAGTTGAGTATTAGAGCAGCCCAACATCCAATGGTAGGTTTTGGGTTCTATTCCTAGCATGTTCAGATTTCAATGCACATTATGTTATGAAACGAGCGGAAAAAATAAAAGAAAAGGGAGATCAATGCCTTAGAAATAAGCCACTTACAGGGGGAAACCTCCTTTACATGACAGAAATGAACAATTCTTGGATGATACAAATGAAAAAAACTCCTTATATTTATAGGATTCCATGGGGTCACAATATAATCCTAGCTGACCTAACAATAATAATTTAAGGGCACCATAATAACAATATTGGGCTTACAGGGTACAACAATAACAATAAGGGGGTTACACTAACAACAATAAGACACTATACTAGTAATATAGGAACCTAGCATGCCCCTCTCCTTCAAAAAATGTAGTACCAACTGTACTTGCTTTAAATGGATGAGATAATGCACAAAAGTGTAAGTATATCAACTACCACCATGATGAAACTCTTTTCTTCAGACTTAGGTAAACCCATGATAAAATCCATTAAAATCTCCTCCGGACGTTGACTTGGAATGGATAAAGGTTGTAGAAGACTCAAGGTATTAACTGTCTCAACTTTATTTTGTTGGAAAACCAAACATTCCACCCCAAAATTTTGAATACAAGATTTAAGGCCATCCCAAAAAATTCTTTCTTCACCTTGTGGTAAGTTTTTAAAAATCCTAAGTGTCCTCCTAAAGGAGAAGTGTGCAATTCCAAAAGAATATTTTGTTTAGTTGGGAACTCTTGCAAATATATAAGAGATATTTATACCATGAGTCATTTTTCCAACTAAATGTATCAGATGTACTAGGATCTTGCTGCAACTTTTGAATGAGCTTCCACACTTCTTTGTCTTTCTTCCATTCATCCCTTGTGTTGGTTATCCAATCTAGTTGGATAATAGAAATGACACAAGACGATGCTTCCACCTCTTCATCCTTTCTTGAAAGTGTATCTGCAGCAATATTTATCTTCCCTTTTTTGTGGATGATTTCAAAGGCATAACCCAACATCTTTGTGACCCATTTTTATTGCTCTTCTGAAGACATTCTTTTTTCCCAAAATTTTTTAAGACTATGATGATCATTTTTTACCTTACAGTGTCTTCTCATTAGTTAAGGTCAACATTTCTTTAGTGCATGTAGTATTGCCAACATTTCCTTCTCATAAATAGCTTTCTGTATATAATTTCCTTTGATTTGATGAATTTCAAAAGCAATGGGTATTCCTTCTTGCATTAAAACAACGCCAATTCCATTTCCTGAGGCATCACATTCCAAAATAAAGGTTTTTGTGAAGTCTAGCGTAGCTAAGACTAGTGTTAGGCACATTGCCTCTTTAAGATGTTCAAAGGCCTTAGTTGCTTCAGGATTCCATGAAAATGCATATTTCTTCAATAATTTTGTTATAGGTGATGCTATTCTCCCATAATTCTTAACAAACTTGTGATAATACCCTGTTAACCCGAGAAATCCTCGCAACTGATTTATGGTTGTGGGGAATTTTCATTCCTAAATGGATTTAACTTTTTTAAGGTCTACCTTAACACCCTTGTGAGATACAATATGACCCAAATATTCCACCTCTTTTAATCCAATGAACATTTGAATGCTTTTAGATATAATAGTTTTTCCTCCAATAATTTGAACACCCTCTCGACATGTTGAACATGATCCTTCCAAGACCTATTGTAGATTAGTATGTCATAAAAAAAATACTAGCACAAATATTCTAAGGAACGGTTTGAAAATGGAATTCATAAACCCTTCAAATGTAAAAGGTGCATTGGTAAGGCCAAAAAGCAAGAACAAAAATTCATAATGACCCTCATGAGTTCGAAATTTTGTTTTCAAAATAACTTCATTCTTCATTCTAATTTGATGATATCCTGAATGAAGATCCAACTTGGTAAAATAAATTTCTCCAAGTAATTCATCCAATAATTAATCAATCATAGGAATGGGAAATCTATCTTTAATAGTGAGCTATTTGAGCTCCCTATAATCCATACAGATGAACCATGATCCATCCTTCTTGTGCACCAATACTACTGGAGCAATGAAATAAATTTTACTAAGTTGAATTATATTAGCCTATAACATTTCTGCAATTATACGTTCAATTTCGCTCTTTTCTACTTAAGGATATCTGTAAGGCATGATGTTTCAAGGAACACTTCCTAGAATCAAATGAATAGCACGATCATGATCACGAATAGGTGGGATTCCTTTGGGAGTTTCAAACACCTTCGAATGATTGTCCAAGACTTTTTAGAGATATGGAGAAATAGATTATTTTGATGTTGGAACTTCTAATGAGCATAATTGTGAAATTACACCTCATTGTTCTTTATTCGGAATATTTTTCATGACATTAAAGCTTATTATCGTTCTTAGCTTCCCTGCGATATCTGGTAATTCGATTTCTTTTCCTTCTGAAAAAAATTTCATAAAAAGTTCTTGAAAATTAAAAGCTACCATCCCCAAAGATTGTAACCATTGTACTCCTAGTAGGGTTTTGAAACCATCACTTAACATTCTGGTGCTCTTTATAGGAAACAACTGAGTTCCTTGGCTATCTTATAATGAATAAAATTATGGGTACTACTCGAATCAATCAACACTATTACTTTTTTATTCTTGATATGTCCTCCTATCTTGAGAGTTTGAGGAGTGGTAATTCGTGCCAATGCATTACACGATATGGTCGGACATATGTCTTCTTCTTCTAGGGTTGGTTCCGAGTGTATATCCTCTTCTTTTAAAGTTTCTTGTTCATTTTCTTCCTCCTCTTCACAATCTATGTAAAATAATTTCTTCTCAGCACACTTATGACCTTTACAGTATTTTCTATCACAACTGTAGAAAATCTCTTTTTCTTTTTTTCTTCTAATTATGGTGGTGTAAACCTTGTATGTTGTGGAAGTCTAGGAGAAGCAACATTTCCATCTTTATAGATGTGAGTTGTAGGCTTCCTTGTAGCCATAATTTTACATTCACTTTTTGTTTCCAACCTGAATGACTTCTCCAATGAACCAAGTTCCAAACACGAACTTCATGTTGGATTTTATCCTTTAAAGTTCGTATGAAGACATCAATCCTTTGTTCCTTTAGAATATCAGCTACCCTTATATTCAATTTTTTCAAGTCCTCAATGTGCTCCACAACTGAACCATTTTTTTTGAGATTTATCAATTGGCTAAATAAGTTGTTTTCCTTTGTATCCTCATAATGTGCTATCATTTCCTCCGTAAAAATTGACCAAGTGACAATTTTTTTACGAGATCAAAGCCATCGATACCATACAAATGTATTTTGTTCTAAATGTAAAGCTACAATTCGTACCTTTTGTGTGTTTTTCACATTATTGAGATCAAAATATTGCCCCATATATAGTATCCATGTTACGGGATCCTTGCCATCAAAATTCCTCATATCCATCTTTGGAATATGGCGGTTCTTCAATCTAACAATAGATTTTATGAAATCATGATTAACATTTATTTTGTTCTCATCATGAGTTTCCTCTACTATATTTTCGCCATTAGGAATCTTTTCTTGTATTAACCTTGTCATCAAACCTTTCATGTCTTATTTTAGATCATTCTTCATGTATTCCATGTTGTCTTTCATTTTTTCATCGATCTTAGCTTCTATGCCATCCATATTAGCTTCCATGCCATAAATCTTAGCTTCCATTCCATTCTTCAAACCATCCATCATTGATTCCATGCCTTTATTCAAACCGTCCATCTTAGCTTCCACACCTTTCTTCAAACCATCCATCTTAGCTTCCACGCCTTTCTTCAAAACTTCCATTTCATTTTTTGTTGCTCTTTGCAAGAGCAAAATATGGTACACTTTCTCTGCTAATTTTGATATGTCATGTTGCGCTTCTTCCTCTTCATGAGTCATAGTAGAGCCTTTTGAAGGGTTAATCAATGTTGAATTCCTTTTAGGTGGAATTTTAGCACCCAAAAATGATATATATGCTTCAATATTCCCTTCGAATCACTTCAAACTAATTTTTCACACAATACTTATGCAATTTGAAAAAAATATGTCTGTGATTTCAAAACTTCAATATCTTAAATTTGGCTCTATAGTAGCCCTATGAATTCTTTCGAATTCTAGAGGTCTGACCTGATTTGGATTCTTCAAGCCAAATTTATGCCCAATATCCCATAATGACCTAATTATCGACTCGTTCAGTAGAGAAAATTTGTGCAATGTGCCACGCGTCATTGTTTCCTCCTTCGGCTCTGAAACTGTTATACAAGAAACTATAGTTCATTTACTTGTGGCCACATTTTACATAATTCCAATCTGATGCTCATAGAGAGAGTCATGAATATTCCCCCCCAGTCACCTCTTTGAAATGAAATTCAGAAGCCTGAAAACACCCTAACTTCCACAAATCATATCTCCAAAAATATTGCAAACCAAGATCTGAAATTTTTACACCAAGTTCCTCAGGATTGCAGCTTCACTCTATAAAATTTTCAGCTCCTAAACTTTCATAGAAAGAAAGTTATAGTAAAAATTCCACAATGATCTCTTTAGGTGAATTTCAGGATACTGAAAAAACTCTAACTTCCACAAATCATATCTCTGAAATTATTGTGAAAGAAGATCTAAAATTTATACATGACAGTCCTTAGGATTTTTGATTCACTCTGTAAAACTTTCAACTTTTGATCATTCGTATAAAAAAAATTATAGCAAAAATTCCATGATGACCTGTTTGGAGCAGCGAAACCCTAGAATCCAAAGCTCTGATACCAAATGTTATGAAACCAGCTCCAAAAATAGAACAAAAGAGAGATAAATGACGTAGAAATAAGCCACTTTGATGGGGAAACCTCCTTTATATTACATAAATGAATAATTCTTGGATGCTACAAATGACCAAAATTGTTTCTATATATAGGAGTGCATGGAGTCACAATATAATCCTAGCCTACCCAACAATAATAATGTAAGGGCACAATAATAACAATATTCAGGTTACAATGGTACAACAATAACAATAAAAGTGTTACACTAACAACAATAAGGGACTATACTAGTAATATAGGGACCTAACACATTAACTAAAATCAGATTTTAATAATTTGCAACCTTACCTATCCCGAGAGGAGTTCGAGAAGGTTTTTGGTATGGACTAGAAGGCATTCTCCCTCTTACTTGGAGACCAACATGTAAAACTAGGATATTTGAACAATAGTAAAAAATTGTAATTAAGTGAAAAGTATTTCCTTCATGATCAACTAAGACAATCCTAGTCATACTTGATTAGAACTCTAAATTCTAGTATTTCCTTCCTGATCAATAAAGACAATCCTAATGTTTGTGGTGTAATTTGTAGTGGCAATATACCCTTGTCCAAGGATGCAATAGGAGATAAATAAATTCTTAAGGAGAAATGAAAATAACTAAATTCCCAAGGAGGAATAACAAAAACATAGTATTTAGCTCGTAATACTAGCCATTAAGATAAAACAGATGTAACATAACATAATTAAGGTAATTGGTTTCTTACATATAATTGATTCTATTACAACAAAATAAGAGTGGTGATGTGAATGGTACACCTTACATGGAAAATTATGATGCAAAACTCTATGGGCTGAGTAATATATGAATTATGATGGCCCAATAACAAGACCTTTTGAATTCCACAAAGAGATATTAGAAGCTCCTCAGACAGAAGCATGAAACATTGAAATGAAATAAATAATAAGCCATGCAACATATATTCCTTCGTCAAGCCTAATATCATACTCCTAATCCAAATTCCCTTTTTTCTTTTTGTGGGTGCATGCTAGGCTCCATGCAATCCAAACATCCTCTTGATTGGTCTCCCACGGTAATATTATTAACCCTTAGCTTATAAATAAGGTTAGGCTCAGAGATGTTGTGCATGGGATTCTTGTATGGGTATTACCTGAAAATCTATTTTGGTCTCAAAAAATAACTGTCACTATAGAGTAGAGAAAATAAAAAACAATAATGAAAATATGTGTTCCCACGAGGTGTTAAGAGTCCGTTTCCACCTATAATATGATTCTTTAAGTAATAGAAAATACACAGGGCATGAGAACCCAATAACATGGTTAAACAACTATCACGACATAGTAGAGAAAATAAAAAACAATAATGAAAATTATAAGCAAAGAGATAACAGCCTTGTGCAACTCAACTATGTGTTGTAAAGTTAGACTTGCTAAAATGTGATTTGGTGCTAGTTACATGCCACAACAAGAGACTTTAATAAAAATATTACTTCGGGAGGGTTTTTTATTTAATGCACATCTTGGATTTACCATATTCCCCCCTTACAGAAAAATAATACAAGAACGTGACTAATTACAATTTGTACCATGTTCAAGCATTGATTGTCAATTCTTATGTCATAAGAAATGAGATATGGATATGGTACAATTTTAATTTCATACCAGTAATATTTTTAGTTTTTCCTTTTGAAATATATGAAACAAAAAGAAATCAACATAACCTCTTCCAAGTTCCAACATTTACCCACTTCTATTTTCATGGTCTTTGTTTTACGATGGCACATTTGTTTGTTCCCTCTCCCAAACATGAGTTTCCACAAGGTTTTAGACTGTGTTTCCATCTAAGATATGATCCACTAAGTAATAGAGGAGACAAAGGGCATGAGAAACCAAGAATGTGGATAAATAGAAATCATAATTGAAGAACATAAATAAATAACAATTACAACAGAGTAGATGGGAAAATAGAAAGATGGAATAGATGAAAATAAAAAACAATCAAGAAAATTATAAGAAAATATATACCAACCTTATGCATACGTTCTATGTGGTGTAGAGTTAGACTATAACTGAAATGTGGCAAAGTTGTGGTGCTGGATATGCCACAACAACAAAAAAATTTAATCAAAATTTCATTGCCACATTCTTTTGGATTTTAATACACATGCTAGATTTACCAAATGAGCTTAAAAAAATATAATACAAGAATATAACTAGTTAGAGTTTGTCACCTTTTATGTAAGAAGGAACATATTAACGGTATGGTAGAGGAAGCAAAAATTCTGAGGTAATGTTTTCGGTTTCCTTTTTCATGATCCTAGTTCTTACCGTGGAACTTCCATTTGTTCCCTCAATTTTATTCTATGATGTTATTTATTAAGTAATAGAAAAAATAGAATCATCTTATTTACTTTAATGTTACTTTATGCCCAACACCAGTCTTGACAAATAGCTATAGATTCTTTAGTTACATATTAGATGATTTCATGAATCAAAGATCAAGAAAAGGAGGAGAGGAAAGACTACAATACTTTTGGCTACCAAGATTTTCCACGTCTATTATTATTATTATAGATGCCTAGACTTATCTTAAATGTAAATCTAGCAAGGGCCTAGAGGGATCAAGTATAGTTGGATCTAAGATCGTATTTTAACATTCCATAATGGATTTCATCAAACCTTTAAATAGGCTCCATCATAACAAATACCATGGGTGCCAACACAACATCTCTTCCATAGGGTGTTCGGCTTAATAATATTTTTCAATTTTCAAGAGCATTTGAGAATGTTGAAATCATAGAAGGTTTAACAATCTACATACATGGAAAATGGTAATATTTATCATTTATGCAAGTGGTATGATACTAATAAACTAGAAAAATATGCACTTGACAAACCAAATATATATATATATATATATATAGTAGTATTGTACTAGTACCTCAAAACCATCATGGGTAATGTCCTCGTGGAATGCCTAGAATCCAAACTAGAATTCCTTTTGAATATAGATAATATGGAGCTATAGTTGAGGAAACTAAATGACAAAGTCTTCATGCTAATAAAGAAAATTGCTAAAATTTTCCACCTTAGAGGAGGACATTTGGGAAAATTGCACTATAATATAGGGGGATTCTTAATGTTAAATGTTCATTGTTTTTATTTTATTTTCTATATTAGGAAGAAGAAACATACGAATCATAATAAATATATGACTCAATTTTATAGCATATTTCTTGAGTCTATCAATTTTTTTAGTGTTTTTGAAATGAAGATATCGTATGTACATTAGGATGGCCAAAGTCAACTCTTCTCTTTTTCCAAATGGTGTGTTTGTAATCATTAAAAAAAATTGTTTCCATTTTTTCATCTATATTAAATCACTCCCTAGCATGCACACACAAAAACATATATCATGGAACAAAATATGTTTAAGTGAGCTTAATGGTTAAGAATATGTGTTTCTTTTCAAGAGGTCACATTTCTAAACTCAAAGGGAAGGGAGTATTGACACCTCTTTAGCTTTTAGTAGTAAAATGATTTCCTAGAGGCCACTCCCTTCTCTCACAAAAAAAAGATCTCATACTCCAATTTGGTGTCTAACTTGGTTGTCACCTTAAAACTAAATGATGAAAAATTTCATTTGAGAAAACCTAATTGTTAAATACATATTTGTTTCTTAAAATATTACAAGTTGAAATCAAAATAAAATATTAAATTAATAGCTTTTATAAAATTCATATTTTTATTAAATATTACAAACTTTTAAATCAATATAATTTATTAATTTATTAAAAAATTATAATTAATTAACAAACTTAAACATCTTTAAATCAAATTTTAAATTTAATGATACATATGTTGACAATTAATAAATGTCCATTTAAAAATGAGAACTAACATAATAGATTTTGAGTTCATATATACCATTCTTATATTTTTTTGTTTTATAAATGAAAATGAAATAAATAAATAAATACAATTTTAAAGTAATATTAGATTTTGAGTTTATATACACTCTTCTTTGCTTTTTTTTATAAATGAGAATGTAATAAAAGAAATGCTAAAGTTTTCTTTTCTTTAATTGAAGTTTTAAGGGGACAAAAATATTATTTACTACTAAACTTGAATATTTTTAAATCAAATTTTAAATTTAATAACCGAATGTTCTCTGTTAACGAATCATGGCCTGTCAGTTGGCTAGTTATACGCCACTAATGATGTCATTGGGTTCGGTGGGAATTATTATATAACAGGATCCCCTTCTTCTTTATCTTATTCACCAATGGTGGCGTGAACCGAATGTTCTCTGTTAACGAATCATGGCCTGTCAGTTGGCTAGTTATACGCCACTAATGATGTCATTGGGTTCGGTGGGAATTATTATATAACAGGACCCCCTTCTTCTTTGTCTCCACCAATTCACATTGCTTCTGTGAGTTATATCGATCAGTTGTTGTTTATTGTTAATGGGTTCTACTGCTGGATTCACAAAGAAAGACCTGGAGTCCGAAGAAAGTCTGCGAGCCCTTTATGATAAGTGGCTGCTTAAGTATCGACCAAACAGAAATATGGATCCGGATGAGCATGCCCACCGATTCGCAATATTTGTAGATAATGTGAAATTGATCGACTCTGTGAATAAGAAAAAGCTTTCGTACACACTTGGATTGAATCAGTTTGCAGATATGAGTAACGAAGAATTCCGAGTCAAATACACGATGTCTGTGCCCAGAGGAGTGAACAATGAGTCATCGGCGCAAAATCATAATGCTTAAACGATCCAGCTGCTCAAAAGTCTGGTGCATAGTAGATGTATATGTATAGGTGTAATGTGAAAAAGTATATTAAAAAATTCGCTCATGACACTGGACGCTGCATCTAGGCCATCCGATACGGATTCTGATGGTCTCTAGGCATATTTGGGTGATATATTTCGTTACCAGTCAAAAATTATAAATTTCAAGTTAATAGGATAATGAAAAAAAATGTTCTCTCAATAACAATCCAATCAATACACCCAAACCAAATTCTTCATGTCCATTGTATTTCCGTGCATCTTGTAGAGGGTTTTTATCTTCGCGTATGCAATTCGGGCATTGATAGGTGACGCAGATGATGGGTGAAGAGAAAGCAGCAGCGTCGGAGCTAAGGTTCAAGGGTTCTGGGCGAGTTTAGGGTTTTCTCTGCGCGGGGTCCGGTGGCCGCGTCGCTGCTGCGGCCCCTTTTCATCTTCATCTTCCATTTTGAAGGCGCGAGGGTTCTGGGCGTGTTCAGAGTTTTCTCTGCGCGGGGTCCGGCAGCCGCGTCGCTGCTGCGGCTTCATCTTCTGTGGCCTCTGGTTTGCCTTCCCACACAGAGCGAGTATGTCTCGGAGGACTTGAAGGGAAGCCATCTCTGTTTTTGGATGTGGCGGATGGGGTTTTTTTTGCGGTGGATGGGGTTTTCTCTGCAGTATTTGGCGGCCGCCTCACTGCTGCGACCCCTTCTTCATTTTCTGCAGACATTGTCTCTGGTTGGGTTTATAGCTCCCTGCGGATAGGGTTTTGAGCTCTGGTTTTCCTTCCCACACATAGCGTGTATGTCAGGGAGGACTTGAAGGGAAGCCATCTCGGTTTTTGGGTGCAGCCGATGGGATGGGGTTTTATGCGACGGATGGAGTTTTCTCTGCGCGGGATCTGGCGGCAGCCTTGCCGCTGCGGCCCATGGTGGACTGGCCTAAGGGTTTTGCTCGTAGCTGTGAACCTTCCTTTGGTGTGGGTTTGCTCGCAGCTGCAGCCCCATACTATACAGGAGCGGTTTTTTATGGATGTTGACATAAATGTAATGAGTGGTTTATGCACTCTAAAATTTGCTATGCCAAGCTACTGTGATTCTTTTTCTTTTAAGAATGTGATAGAATGTGATCCAGTTTGCACAGCTGAGAACGATATTGATGTATTTGGATGCCAACCTACTGTGATCCTCTTTCTTACATAGAATGTGATCCAGATTGTTTTCTGACATTGATATCATGTTGTTTCTCTGCACAGCTGAAAACGAAATTGATGTAAAATGTACTGACATATATAATATATTAAGGTTTTTTTTCCTCTGAAAAAACACAATCCAATCAATATATTCATATATTTCATTAGTCTTTCTACTTGGTATTTTTTAATCTAATAACAGCTCCTCTCAATGAGAGATGCTAATGTATTAAATTCTTGATGTTGATCACCTCTAGATTTAATATATGTTTAAAAAAAATGATCACATCTATATATATGTTTATAAACATGTGTGTGTATAAAATCCATGGAGTGACTGAAATATATGTCTGTGGAACATCCAACCAATCACAAATCCATGGAGTGACCGTGACTGTAAAAGCATGTCTAAAATCCGCGGCAGCATCTAGGACATGCGATAGCTCGGTGATATAATTCGTTACCATGGCCGAGGAGAAACAAAAACCCTGGCAGATTACAGCACAAACTAGTAAACACAATTAAAATATATCGAATAATACATGACAAAAAAAAAATTAAAAAAACCAATTGAACTCACCGCTGCTGTCCGACTGACTGTAATCTACAACTTTGGGATTTAATTGATAGCGAAATGTTAATTTCAACTTCTTTATTATACAAATTATTTACAAATTATATGAGTGTCGTATTCTTAGGAACTCTATCATTTTTTTTTATTGTCTATATATTTTAAAAAATCTAAAAGCCTTTTATACATTTAATCTTTAACATAATTTTTCCTTGAAATCACATCAGAGTTAATAAATTTAAAAGGTTTAGAATTGTTGAGTGTTGTTCAGTGTTTATCAAAATCATGAATAGATATATACACTGCAGAGGTACTTTTGCAAGGGTCAGAGGAATGATCTAAGCATTTCTGTAACTTTTTAAAAATGATAGATCAACCAATTTCTTAAAAAGCCTTTGTTAGAATAATAAAAATTTTCAACAATAACCCTTGGGTGTAGAGATATTATTTGAGACTATAAATTTCTGTGATATATAACTAAATTTTTCTGAAAATCAAAGTAGAGTTAATCTTTTTTACTAGATAGAAAAAAAAATTAGTTTAATTAAAAAATAATTACAAATTATGTTTCGGCTCATGTTCCCCAAAAATCTTGTAAAAACTTATAAGCCATGTGTGTCCTATTTTTTACTATTAAATATTTTCTGGTATCTGCAAGATTCTAATTATTCTAATTTTATTGGAGAAACAAAACTTTTTTCATCCCTGTAAGTCTTCTTCCATTAAAAATAAAATTACCATAACCATATAAAAAAATGCAAAAAAATAAAAATAAAAAAGAAATAAGAGTCCATATCATATATACCGATTATAACGTATTCCCTTGAAAAACAAAAATCAGCAGATTGTTTCAGAATCTCTCCCTCCCGTTCTAAAAAGAGGGAATAGGAGATGTCCATATCATATATATCAGTAATAACATGTTCCCTTCAAAAACAGAAATCACTAGTTTCGGAATCTCTCCCTCCCTCTCTATGAAAAAGATAATTTCCTGCTCTCAGAGCATCTTTGTATATGTTTTGCTTTGTATATGTGATCAATGGGAATCCTGTTAAAAGTCTTGAAACAGTATTTTGGTATTTTCTTTCCAATATGTCACTTTTAGAGTATCTAGCTTGTTCATCTAATTGATCCACTCCACAATCATCTTCGAGTCTCCATATATGTGGATAATCTCTATATAAGTAGATTTCTTAGATATATATTTTTCTAAAATATAATAAAACTCTCCACTATTTCAACAATCCCATTGGTGCCCTTGCCACTACGCCAATGGAAATATAAAAATGTATATGTTCCAAATATATAACCATCTCACTATTACGTAGATCAAAGGCTGCATGGAAAAACCTTACAATAAATATAAATATAAATATAAATATATATATATATATATATATATATATATTATAAAACTAAAGTTTATAAGGAATAGAATACTACATGTTAAAAAATATTGTAAAACAAGTGAATTCCATAACAAAAAAACATTGTAAACCAGTGAATTCTATGTTAAAATATTAGAATACTACATGTTAAAAAATATTGTAAAACAAGTGAATTCCATAACAAAAAGACATTGTAAACCAGTGAATTCTATGTTAAAATATGTTAGAGAATGGTAAATTTTCAGTTGATATCGAAGTATGATAGAGAACAATAAATTATATTTCTAAGAACTAGTAACACATGTATTCTATGACTTTTTCCCTATTGAATTTTATATGGTCAAAATTGGATAACTATGATTTAATAGAAACCCTTAAACATCATATCAGGTTTTCAAATTAAACATCTTATGGATATGCTTGGTACATCCTTTGGCCAATGGATCAATAATAGTTATCTATTTTTCTGATTTAGATTTATGTTATTACATTCTCCCATTGTAAAGGAACGAATTTTTACCGTTTGGATTTAATTCAATATTATTGTAGGGCAACCATGGCATTACTGTCACAGAGACTAAAAATTATATTTCTTAATTATCGACCAATATTGATCCTTTATCTTAGCCCTGATTATTTTCATAACTGCTCAATTATAATCTGGAATCATATATTAATCTTATCTCTTATCTCACATCAAGATTATGTGTAAGTATCAGAAATCATGGTTCAACTTCATTTGTGATGAGATACAACAATCACAGTAAAATTATTCGGTTAAGGTAAACTAATACCTGTATACCTGCTAAGGGATAGTTAAATAAAAAGTTAATAACCAAATGTTAAGTCCATTATAACAGTTTTATTGACCATACTCATAACTTTCAGCCCTTCAGAAAAATTAGAGAGCAAAGGCCTGCACATTGACTAGAAGCAATTAAAGTCAGATATTTGTAAACTTTGTTCTCATATCAAACTTATATTCTGAATAAAATGGCTACATTTTGGTTTTCTGTTTCAATGTAAGAACAAATGAAATTACTCATTTATTCTAATTCAATTTTACAATTTACTACTCTTGCAATTCCCATTTTCTAAATTTTTTGCTTTAACCAAATGGTCATTTGTATCTTTCTGCTACAAGTTTAGTTGTATACTTTCGAAGTTATATTATTTTAGTTCAAATTTTATTTAATACAGGGTTATATGCCGAATCATTCAATGATTTGGTTTGGGAAGAACCCTCTCTCTGCCTTTCCTGGCGATTAGAAAATGCTTCTAACTGTTAATGTTTTCAAATTTCTACAAGTTGGGGTTTTCACAAAAGGTAGTTGGGTGGTGTGTAAATGAACTGTTCTTAAAAAAAAATCCACTTGGCAAATAATAAAAAAGAGTTATAAGGTTCTTCAATCAAGCTGTGAAACAAAACAATAACATTGAAGAAACCATTCAGGATCAGACTCATAGCTGGAGGAGGGCCATCATTGTCATTCAAGGTAGTCCAAATCCTAGCCATCACGTGCAAGTTGTTTCTCATTTTCTCAGATGGGCAGGACAATTTTTGGGAATTCTTTGTGACAGGCCATGGAGGAGGGTTGTAAGGCCAGCTATGATGCTGCTATAGCTCCTACTTTCCCTAACTAGTTGGTCTACTTTGCGGCGTGGTGTTGTATCACATGGCTATGACTGCTTGGATCAGGCGGAAGTAGTTGGAGAGTTGTAGGGAAGCTCCAGGCCCTGACAAATTACATTTTTTCATATCGATTTTCGAGTTATATTTTCAAAATTTGCAGTCTAAGCTGAATTGCTTCCTCCCCTGTGTTTTTTAGTGGAATATTTTTTAGTAAAATAAATAACATATACAAATATCCATGGCTCCTTTGTGTGCAAAAATTGGGCCGAAATAATAGAGAAAGAGGATATAATAAAGTCCAGAAATTAGAAATACTCCTTAATTTCTTATTCCTGGTCTAAGAAAGAAATTCAGAACACACAGCTATGCTAACAAAGAGAAGCTGAATTTATCAATCATTTGGATTTCCTTGGCCTTGGTCTTTCACATACTCATCTTACTTTCCGAGCCAGCATAGAGCGAGCAGGAATACCAATCACGAAATATCTCTTCCTGAAACTTCTATATGGGGTTCTTGACAACCCAATACCAAATTTTGTTGCTACCCTTATACAATTCACATATATACATAAAACAAGTAGCAACTTACAACACCATGGAAAATAATTCTTCTCCAGGGAATTATTTACATTTTTACCATATTAGCAATGGAACATATAAAGCAGTAAAGTTAACTTCATGAAGTTCTCTACATATATGGTTATCAATGTGTACGTGGGATTTCCCTGTGAGTTAGAAGCATCCATTGCACACAACACCGTTATAGAGAAGATATGCCATTCTCCGAAAATATTAAAGTGCACCCTTTTACCCATAGATTGCACCCTCTCCTCGAATTTGTATTCCCATTGTATGTTCTCCCATATTGTCTCATTTTATTTACATTTTTACCATATCTGTAATGTAACATATACAATAATAACAACACATATCTTCATAAAGTTGTCTATATATGTTTTAATGACGACCTAGAGTGATTTTCTTCCCCCTCATGAGCATCCATCTTAGGTACTACTTGCCATGGGTTCTTCTTTTATACAGAAGATGTGTGTTCTATGCTACTACTTTCCATTCTCCAAAAATGTTACAATGCAACCTTTTCCTCATAGATTGTACCCTCCCTTCACACCTTGATCCCCATTTTATGTTCTCTTGTACTTTATCCTTTTAGGACTTCTCCAAACAAACCCTTATCATCATCACCTCTCCATATAAATACATCTAGAGGGAATTTTAAATTATATCCATTAATAGGATAGTTAATGTGGAAGGCTTCCAAGTCGAGTTCCTCAAACATGGTATACACCCCTGTGACTCTAACATTACTTATCTATTTAATTAAGTTGTCTGCTTTGACTTCTCCCCATAATGATCCCAACATGCCACTTAATGGGTCTTCAAATTGGGAGTACTTTAAATTTGACATCTATTAGACATTCATGGTGGTGCAAATGTCCATCAATCTATATGCTAGAGCTTTCCATATATCCCTCGTGGATGAATTGGAGAGTAGGTGACTTAGAGCTAGCAGTTAGACAATATCTCACCTAAGGTACTCGAAAATGGGCCATGTCTTCATGCTCAGGGAAATCATTGAGGATCCATGGCATTGCTCTTTTAACGTCTTCTATGTTTCATAGGATTCTAGAAGGTGTTTGACACTACCTTGAGAGAGGTTTGGTGGCATTTATATTTTAGGGACCCTTTTCATATCCATAGTGAGACTCTATGACTCAATTAGCATTTATCGCATAGCACATGATCATTTTGGACTTCATCCAGAGTACCATTGGGGTTAAGCAAGGTTGTCCCTTCTTGTTTTCTCTTTTTGAGGTCTATCAAAGAGTTGGAGTTCTCCTTTTGTGAGAATATTTAGAATGATGATGGATGTCTTCTACAATATACTTTGATATGTTTTCTCCTCTTTGTTTATGTTTTGTTTCGTTTCGTCTCCTTGTTAGAGGGCTTTTGGAGACAAATTATTCCATATCCAATGTTTCTAACCTTTGACAATTAATAATCAACTAGGACAAAACTCAAGTTACCATCTTCAACATGGCAGAGAATGCTCTCTTTCCTTTTATTTCTACCTTCACAGGGAAGATTTAGAGGTCACCATAACCTACATTCAGAATATCCTAGAGGTCATTCTATTCTAATAAAGGTGTAGCCCTCACTTACCATCATATAAAATTCGAGGCACCATCCAATATATTCTTGAAACTTATGTGAGTTATGCCATCTCTGAGATCTAATGCAATAAATCCTTGGAAAATTGGTCCAAAAAAAAATCATGATAACCTTTAGATATTGTTCCTTCATTCATTTCAATCAAACAAATAACTTTCATACCTGGTATGTAAATGTTTCAATCCAAGGTGATTGTTGTTCCAATATTTTCATGTTGAATTTATTTAATAAAAAAAGTTAAATTTCTGAACATTGCATTAATCATACAAATAGCTTAAAAATGGAGATATGGTATATAAGTAAAAGGGTAAAAGTATTAAAAAATAATAGAATAATAAAACTACTTTTTCAACTCATATTTTCAACTTATCTCCCAAATTTTTTACTCAAACTTCGAGTGGGAGTACTTGTTGAATGAAAAAATTAATTGCTCATCCGAGGAGTACCCATGTTGCATACTTTCGATGGACCCTTCTACACTAAAAATGAGAAATACATTAAAAAACATGATTACAATCACGCTTTTCATGTATTTCTCATTTTTCGTGTAGCATGACCCTTCGAAAGTATGCAACATGGGTAGTCCTTCGATGAGGAATTAAATTTTTCAACCCACGAGTACTCCCGCTCAAAATTTGAGTAAAAATTTTGGCACATAAGTTGAAAATATGCGTTGAAAACATAGTTTTTTCATCTTTCCCTCTAAAACTTGATGATGTCATCAAATATTATTTTATTATTTCCACTATTATTTTATATTTTCTTAGGAGGCCAATTTTAGACCTCAAAATTCCCCTAATGTACATAAGGGCTCCACCAAATTCTCTCTTGCAAGCATCTATCACACTACGGACTCTTTCTCTAGGTCTTCAACCTTTAACAATGGAGAATTCGTCAACAACTATTACAATTGTTCAAATCTGATTGAAAATTCCTGTGTCCAATCAAATTTCTTACCTTTTCCTTGCAACGAATTAATAGGATAAGAAATCTATGATAATTTCATAATGAATCTCCTATAATAACCTATTAATACCATAAATGATCTTGCCTCTTACAAATTTCTAGGAGTTTCCCACTCCATTATAGCCCTTATATTTTCTGATCCAATGTTATACCCTCCTTGGAGACCACATGCCCCAAGTCATGTACCTATGTCTGAGAGAAACCACATTTTCTAAGGTTAACATACAATTGATGCTCTCTAAGAAATCTCAACAAAGCTGCTAAATGCTCGATATGTTCTTCCTCATTCTTATAATATATCAATATGTCATCAATTAGTACAATAACAAACTTGTTTAGATAAGGACGCTACACACTATTCATCAGGCCCATAAAAGTAGTTGGAGCAATAGTCAAACCAAATGGAACTGGAAAAAAACATAATTCCCATACCTGCTCTGGAAAGTTGTCTTGTAAAATTACTCTTCTTTAATGCGTACTTGATTATATCAGGATCTCAAATCAATCTACAAGAACACTATTGCTCCATTCAATTGATCTAACAAGTCATCAATCCTCGGAAATGGATACTTTTTCATGACAGTCACCTTGTTAAATTGCTTGTAATCAATCCATAACCTATGGTTACCATCCTTCTTCTTCAAAAATAATATCAATGGACCCCAAGGCGATTCACAAATAATATCAATGCATCCTATATGGTGCGTTCAATGTTGGTGTTGCCACTAGTACCAACTACATATAAAAATCCACTTTCCTGTGAGGTAGTAACTGTTAGGTCCCTATATTACTAGTATAGTCCCTTATTGTTGTTAGTGTAACCCCCTTATTGTTACTTTTGTAACCCTGTAACCCCCATATTGTTATTATTGTGCCCTTACGTTATTATTGTTAGGTCAGCTAGGATTACATTGTGGCCCCACTAGGATTACATTGTGGCCCCATGGACTCCTATATATAGGAAGGAGGTTTTGTCAATTGTATCATCCAAGAATTGTTCATTCATGTAATGTATTGGAGGTTGCCCCCCTAAAGTGGCTTATTTATAAGGCATTGATATCTCTTTTCTTCTATTTTTGGAGTTAGTTTCACAACATTTGGTATCAGAGCTTTGGATTCTAGGGTTTCGCTGCACCATATAGGTCATCGTGGAATTTTCACTATAACTTTTTTTCTACAAAGACTCAAAAGTTGAAATTTTTAGAGGGCGAAGCCTCACACCTAAGAAAGATTTTCGAAAAATTTTAGAGCTTGATTCATGATATTTGTGGAGATATGATCTGTGGAAGTTAGGTTTTTTCAGGCTCCTGAATTTCATCTCAAAGAGGTGATCGTGGGAAAACCTTCATAACTCTTTCTCTGAGTATCAGATTGGAATTCTGTAAAAAGTGGCTAGAATTACACAGACTGTAGTTTCTTTTAAATGAATTTTAGATCCGAAGGAGCAAACAGTGACACGTCGAAAGTCATAAAAGTTTGATCTACAGAAATAGTCCATAATTAGGTCATTGTGGGATATTGGAGATAACTTTGTCTTGAAGACTCCAAATCAGGTCAGACCTGTGGCATTTGAAAGAGGATTCAAAGGGCTACCTCAGAGCCAAATTCAAGATATTGAAGATCTGTAATCACAGAGATAGTTAAATTTCAATATCGAGCTCCTCAAAAGCAAGAAAAAGGTGTGTATTTTTTTCTGAATTGCATAAGTTTTGTTTGAAGAATCAATTTGAATTGATTCCAAGGGAATATTGTAGAATAGATATCAGTATTGGGTTCTAAAATTCCCCCGAAAAATAATTCAACACCCATTAAGCCTTCAGAAGGCTCTACTATGGCTCATGAAAATGAAGAAATGCAACATGACATAACAAAATTACAAGAGAAAATGCACCAAATTTCGCTCTCGCAAAGAGCAAGAAAAAATGAAATGGATGTTTTGAAGAAAAGCATGGAAGCTAAGATGGATGGTTTGAAGAAAGGTATGGAAGGTACAATAGAAGGTTTCAAGGATGGTATGGAAGAAAAAATGGAAGGTTTGAAGGAATTTTTGTCAAATTTGATATAAGAAATGATTCCTAATGGTGAAAATATAGTAGAAGAAACTCACGATGAGGACAAAAGAATGTTAATCGTGATTTCATAAACTCTAATGTTGGATTGAAGAACCACCATATCCCAAATATGGATATGAGGAAATTTAATGGTAAGGATCCCGTAGCATGAGTACTACAGATGGAGCAATATTTTGATCTCAATAATGTGAAAAACACACAAAAGGTACACATTGCAACTTTACATCTAGAACAAAATACATTTTTATGGTATCGATGGCTTGTCTGCCATAAAAAAATTGTCACTTGGTTATTTTTTACGGAGGAAATGATAGCACATTATGAAGATAGAAAGAGTGACACCTTCTTTACCCAATTGATAAATCTCAAACAAAAGGGTTTAGTGGCAGAGCACATTGAGGAATTCCAAAAATTGAATATTAGGGTAATTGATATTCCAAAGGAACACATGATTGATGTCTTCATAGGGACTTTAAAGGATAACATCCACCATGAAGTTCATGTTTGGGAACTTGATTCATTGGACAAGACATTCAGGTTGGAAAGAAAAATTGAATGTAAAATTATGGCGACAAGGAAGCCTACCACTCACATCTATAAAGATGTAAGTGTTGTTAATCCTATACTTCCATAACCTACAAGGTTGACACCACAACGATTGGAAGAAAAAAGAGCAAAAGGGCTTTGCTACAGTTGTGATAGAAAATACACTAAAGGTCATAAGTGCGCTAAGAAGAAATTATTTTACATAAATTGTGAAGAGGAGGAGGAAAATGAAGAAGAAACTTCAAAAGTAAAGAATATACACCAGGAAGAAACCCTAGAATAAGAAGAAGTGAGTCTGACCATATCATGTAATGCATTAGCAGGAATTACCACTCCTCAAACTCTCAATATAGAAGTACATATCAAGAAGAAAAAGGTAATAGTGTTGATTGACTCAGGTAGTACCCATAATTTTATTCATTGTAAGGTAGCCAAGGAATTGAATTGTTTCCTATACCTAGCACCAGAATGTCAGGTGATGGTTGCAAATGGAGGAACTATAAATTTCTCTAGAAAATTCCATAATATTAAGCTAGCCATGGGGGAATATGTATTGAATAGTCCATATATTTCCATCCCAATGGGAGGTGTTGATGTTTTACTAGGAGTGCAATGGTTACAATATTTGGGGACAATAACTTTTAATTTTCAAGAACTTTTATTGAAAATTTTTTCGGAAGGAAAGGAAATCAAATTACGGGGTATCGTAGGGAAGCCAGGAAAGATACTAAGCTCTAATGTCATGACAAAGCTTCTCGAGAAAGAACAATGAGGCATAATTGCACAATTATGCTCACTAGAAGTTCCAACATCAAAATTCTCTATTTCTCCATATCTCCAAAAAGTCTTGGACAATCATTCCAAGGTGTTTGACACTCCCAAGGACTCCCACCTATTTTTGATCATGATCATTCTATTCATTTGATTCTAGGACGTGTTCCTCCAAACATCGGGCCTTATTATATCCTATGTCCAAAACGGAGAAATTGAACGTATGATTGTGGAAATGTTAGAGGCTGGTATAATTCACCCTAGTCAAAGTTCTTTCTCTGCTCCAGTAGTATTGGTGCAGAAGAAAGATGGATCATGGTGCATGTGTCCAGATTATAGAGAGCTCAATAAGCTCACTATTAAAGATAAATTTCCCATTCCTGTGATTGATGAATTATTGAATGAATTACATCGAGCAATTTATTTTACCAAGTTGGATATTCGTTCAGGATATCATCAAATTAGAATGAAGACTGAAGATATTTTGAAAACAGCATTTCAAACTCATGAGGGTCATTTTGAATTTTTGGTCATGCCTTTTGGCCTTACCAATGCACCTTCTACATTTCAAGGGTTGATGAATTCCATTTTAAAACCCTTCCTTAGGAAATTTGTGCTAGTATTTTTTAATTATATACGAATCTACAGCAGGTCTTGGAAGGATCATGTTCTACATGTTGACAGGGTGCTCAAACTATTGGAGGAGAAACAATTACATGAAAAAACATTCAAATGTTTATTTGGAGTACAAGAGGTGGAATATCTTGGTCATATTGTATCTCATGATGGTGTTAAGGTAGACCCTAACAAAATTAAAGCCATTAAAGAATGGAAAGTCCCCACAACCATAAAGAAGTTGCACCGATTTCTGAGGTTAACAGGGTATTATCATAAGTCTTTTAAGAATTATGGGAGAATATCAGCACCTCTAACAACATTATTGAAGAAAGATGCATTTTCATGGACTCTTGAAGAAACTAAGGCCTTTGAACATCTTAAAGAGGCAATGTGCCTAGCACCAGTCTTAGCTATGCCAAGCTTCACAAAAAGTTTAATTATGGAACGTGATGCCTCAAGAAATGGAATTTGTGTTGTTTTGATGCAAGAATGAAGACCCATTTCTTTTGAAATTCGTTCAATTAAAGGAAAATATTTAAAAAATTCTATTTATGAGAAGGAAATGTTGGCAATACTACATGCACTAAAGAAATGGAGACCTTACCTAATGGGAAGACACTTCAAGGTAAAAACTGATCATGAAAGTCTTAAACACATTTTGGAACAAATACTATCATCAGAAGAGTAGCAAAAATGGGTCACAAAGATTTTGGGTTATGACTTTGAAATCATTTACAAAAAAGGGAAGCTAAATGTTTTTGCAGATGCGCTCTCAAGAAAGGATGAAGAGGTGGAAGCATTGATTTGTCCCATTTCTATTATCCAACCAAATTGGATAACTGAAGCAAGAGATGAATGGAAGAAGGATGAATAAGTGTGGACACTCATTCAAAAGTTGCAGCAGGATCCTAGTACATCTGATACATTTAGTTGGAAAAATGATTCCTTATGGTACAAAGATCGCTTATATATTTGCAATAATTCCCAACTAAAACAAAAGATTCTTTTGGAATTTCAGACTTTTCCTTTAGGAGAACATTCGGGATTATTAAAAACTTACCATAGGGTGAAGAAAGACTTTTTTTGGGATGGACTTAAATCTGATATTCAAAATTTTGTGGTGGAATGTTTAGTTTCCCAACAAAATAAAGTTGAGACAATTAAGACATCGGGTCTTCTACAACCTTTATCCATTCCAAGTCAATGTTGAGAGGATATTTCAATGGATTTTATCACAGGTTTACCTAAGTCTGAAGGAAGTAGTGTCACCATCATGGTATTTGATAGGCTTACCAAGTATGAAAACTTTTATGCATTATCTCATCTATTTAAAGCAAATATAGTTGCTACGGCATTTATGTAAACAATTCAAAAGTGACATGGAAACCTGAAGATTATTGTAAGTGACAGAGATCCCATTTTTACTGGAAATTTTTAGATGGAATTATTTTATTGTTTAGGTACTCAACTAGCTCATAGCTCATCTTATCATCCTCAATCCGATGGTCAAACAGAGATAGTCAACAAATTTTTGGAAGGATATCTTCATTGTTTTGTATCTAATAGGCAAGCACAATGGGTCAAGTGGTTACCTCTCGCTGAATGGTGGTATAACACTTCCTTCCATACTGCAGCAAGAATGACCCTGTTTATGGCACTTTATGGATATCATCCATCATCCATCACATCTTCTTTAAGGGAAAATTCTAGGGTTCAAGAAGTGGAGGATCAAATCGAGGATCAACAAGAAGTTCTCCAACTCTTAAAGGAGAACCTAAATTTGGCACAAAATCAAATGAAACAATAGGCAGATCAACATCGTAGTGAGAGAATTTTTGATGTGGGAGACTGGGTATTTTTACAGCTACAACCATACAAAAAAATTTCCCTCAAGCAAGCTAAGAAGGATAATAAATTATCGCCAAAGTACTATGGTCCTCACAAGGTGTTGCAAATGATTGGTACTATAGCATACAAATTGGAGCTTCCTGATTTTTCATGAGTGCATCCATTTTTCCATGTTTCATGCTTAAAAAAGGTTATAGGGGACAAACTTCCAGTTCAAAAAATATTTCCAGAACTTGATGAGGAAGGAAAAACCATATTGGAACTTGGAGCAGTCATGGAAACAAGAACTCGAAAGCTACAAAATCGATCAATTTCAGAGTGTCTCATCCAATGGAAGAACTTACCCACTGAAGATTCTACATGGGAGGATGAGAATTTTATACAAAAGCACTCGGAGCTACTCAAGCGTTGAGTACAACACTTTTTTGAAGGAGAGGAGCATGTTAGGTCCCTATATTACTAGTATAGTCCCTTATTGTTGTTAGTGTAACCCCCTTATTGTTATTGTTGTACCCCTGTAACCCCCATATTGTTATTATTGTGCCCTTACATTATTATTGTTAGGTCGGATAGGATTACATTGTAGCCCCACTAGGATTACATTGTGGCCCCATGGACTCCTATATATAGAAAGGAGGTTTTGTCAGTTGTATCATCCAAGAATTGTTCATTCATGTAACATATTGGAGGTTGCCCCCTCGAACTGACTTATTTCTAAGGCGTTGATATCTCTTTTCTTCTATTTTTGGAGCTGGTTTCACAATAGTAACTCCAGAATATATGTGGGAAATACATCCTAAAAATGTTGTAAATACGGGTACCTCCTCAATATATTTGCATCCACAACTTCCTTACCTTTAACACTAGAAATATGAACTGAAAAATAACAAACACCCTTTCCTGTGACTACATTTGGCCTACATAGTTGTCACCATTATTACTGATGTTTCCTTCTGCTTACCTTGTAATATTCTTCGTTCTCCATTATCATCCAAACACTCAATAGCCTTGTCATAACAATCCACTGTGTTCCTATGAAGATACATTGTGTCCATACACAACAACACACTATATGATCCTAATCGAAATACATTCAAATGTGTTGATGCAGGAATACCATTCAAATCAAATGCACAAGCTCTTACCCAATGATGAAATTGATTCTTCGTACCTATAGCCAACTGTACTAAAAAAATTCTACATGCACTTCCTTACTCAAACCACACTTATCCACCAAGTCAGGATTACCATAACTATAATTAGATATAGATTCAATCAAAATAGAAACAACTTAATCGTAAATCTTACCATCCATCTCAATGATAGATGCCTAATGATCTGCTTGCTTGATATCCAACACTTCATAGATCCAAGGAACACTTTGTCAAAGATCCCCCACGCCCTGCACCTCTCGAGAATTGTAAAAATATGGTCTACCACCCTCATGTTATGGAAAATCTCTTTGATGATGGTATTTTCCACATGTATAACACTATATATGCTTCCTATGATCACCCTTGTCCTTCTGAGACCAAAATATTTGTCCTTTATCAGATGCATTGAACTTCTTATGCTGTACTGCATTCTCTTTATTATTTGTATCCCAAGGCCTTGTTCTCTTCTTATCCCATTCCCGCTTACTATTATCATTACCTTTTTAGTCTTGTCTAGTCTCAAATCTACGCTTTGATTTCTCATAAAAATGGTTGAGCTTCTAAGTGACCTTCTCAAATGATATAGGCTCACCAAACTCAATCTTGTCCTTGAATGATACCAGAAACCCATTGATGAATCTCTGAATCTTTGCCTTCTCCTCCTTGAGATAAGGCACATATCTCAACAACTCTAAAAATATGCTAGTGTACTCCTCACTAGTTATAGATCCCATGTTTAGCTCATAGAATTCCTTTTTCGTGTCATCATACTATCTCTTTGATAGATACTTCCTCCTGAAGAGTTTCTCGAACTCAATCAAAGTTGAATCCTCTTCATTAATATCTCTGACATTATTTATATCTTCCCACCAAATATCCTTTTTACCTTTATGATATGAACTTAGATAGGAGCGTAATAGAATAAATATATAACCATAAATACAAATATGCAACATAAAAAAATCTTCATTTCATTAATATCAAAGAACTAAAATATGCTTACAAAAAAATAGAAATAAGATAGCTCGAGCGATGGTAACTTATCTCTCAGAAGAGATGTGGTAGCTACATACCTCTAAACTCTGTTGCAATGAGGCTGTAGACCTATATATGATTGATAAACAATGTAAACCCTAAAAATCCAAAAACCTAACCCGAGGAGATGAATTGCCAAAACTATGGGCCCCGTTGGGGTAAATTGGAACATCAACTTCACTGGGTTGTAACTTTGGCATACAATCTCTGTTTGACATGCACAATAACTTGTTAGAAATATATATCCAAGGAATAAAAATTTTGATTGTAAGCATGAGCTGGAGTATTTTTTTTTCTTGTTTTCCAAAAAATGTCATTTAGCGCCTCAAAATGGCTCGAGAAGTTTAGGACCCGAAAACCTGCCAAAAAAGGTAAATTGTGCTACAATTAAGGAAAATGACAAACTAAAAGAAAAAATGGTGGGGTTCAAAGTGGAATAGGTGGGTAGCCACCAATATACTCCTAGATTAGTCCTCCACCCTTATGAAGCAATTCTCCCCATTGAGTTGAGTGCCTCCATGAGATGGGGAATGTTCTATTGAACTTGGTCCCTAGTGAGACACTTTCCTTGTTGTAGTAGTTGGGAAACTTTGGCAACCCAATACAGTTGGATATGCTATTGGCGAGTGTTCTTGATATCCCTACCCATGATCTGATCAGTTTTAGTCTGTTCCATGTACTTGTGGTTTAGCTCTATTTGTCTGAGTTGTTCTGCAATGTTAGATGTCATGGAAAGTATGGCCGAAGGGGGTCCACACTGAACATTGGGTATAGGGGAGGGAATAGTGGAACACTGAGCTTGAGAGAATTATCTCCTACAACCTTAGTGATAGTTTATGGCCCATATCAAAGTGACTGAAGCTTATTGTGGGACCCATTGAGATGCTCCTTCTGCAAATTCAGCCAAAATTTGTCACCCACCTGGAACTTGTGTGGTACTTGATGTTGATCATGTCATTGCTTATAATTAGCATTGGCTTTGTCCAATATGTAGTGGAATGTGCTGGATTTTCTCAATGAAGCTGCTAGCCCCATCATTTTCAGACCGGAGATGGGATGAAGCTACCTATGTAGCTGTAAATGGTATGGCCACATCAATGGGACATAGTGGCTTGAATCCAAACCCCACCTGAAAGGGGTTGTAGCCAGTTGAGCTATGGATAGCTATGTTTTAATTATGTTGGACATAGGGAGGCTAACGTCCCATGTGCGAGGATGCTTCTAGTTGTACATGCACATAATGTGTATGATCATCTTATTGACAATCTATGTTTGGCCATCAGTTTGGGGTGGAAATAGATGGACTTATTGAGCTTCGTATCCAGCATAGACCAGAGACTTCACCAAAATGTACTTAGGAAACTATTGTCTAGATCTCAGATAATGGAATTTGGGATCAAAAATTCTACCCATACCCATTCAAAGAAGAGCTTAGCAGTGGCTTCCGTTATGATACTCTTCCTGTAGGCCGCTAGAATGACCATCTTAGAGAATTTATCGACAAACATGAAGAAACTGTCGTTTCCATGCTTAGTCCTGTTGATCATCGGTTGTCATTGATGTCAACCCAAGCAGCACAAGGGTCTAACCCAATATTGCATGGGAATTTTTACCTACCAAATTAATATATTCTAGGTCAATAAGGATTTTTATGGTTTCTACTTGTCAATATGTTTCCGTAGATTTATGGCACGCCATGTAATTCTTCACGGTTTAAGAGATATTCATGTTTTATGTTTATACCCCTAGTTAGTGGGCTAAAACCCCATGGGGTTGTGGCATGGGTCATTGAAAATTCATAATTAATATTTTTGAAGCTCCTAAGATCCCTCCTACATTCACTTGTTGAATCCCTTCTATACCTAAGCATTTATATAAATTGTGATCCTCATATTCTCCTCATGCAAGGGATTTCGTTATCTCAAAAAGGTCATCGTGGAATTTTTGCACTAACTTGTTTTCTATGAAGGCTCAGACACTGAAATTTTTACGAGGAAAATCTGAAATCTTGAGGAGGCTGTTGTGAAAATTTCAAATTAAGGTGCGGAATATTTTTTTGAGATATGATTTGTGGAAGTAAATGTTTTTGTAGGCTCCTGAAATTCATATCAAAGAATTGAGCTTGGGAAAATCGTCATAACTCTCACTCTAAGTATTAGATTGGAATTCCTTAAAATGTGGTAGATATTTCACAGTCTGTAGTTTTCGCTCTATTAATGTTAGATCCAAATGAAGAAACAATGATACGTGGCATGTTGTACAAGTTCACTCTGCTGAAATATTCCATAATTAGCGCATTATGAGAGATTGGGTATAACTCGCCCTTGAAGAATCCAAATTCGGCCAGACCTGTGGCATTGGAAAGATGACTCAGAGGACTACTGCAGTACCAGAAATCAGATATTGGGGATCTGAAATAACAAAGATACACTAGATTCAATATCGAGCTTGTAGAAGGCAAAGAAAAAGCTAGATCATGTGTTGTCAAGGGCTGCAAAGGACTAGAATTTCTAGGGAAGAAAAGAAAAGCAAGGTGCAATAGAGGGTAGCATGACAAGAGCAGCAACCAAGGTACATACAACAACAATAATTTCATCACATGAAGTCTTGAAGTGGGTAGCACTGCATACAATCATTGTATAGGTATCATTATACTAAGTCATTGTAAATACACTATTGTACAAATTGTACTAGTGTCTATCTGCCAAGAGTTGAAGAGGTAGTGTCGGGTGGTCTAGGATCATCATTAGGTGGTTGTGTCATAGTTGGGGTTATGTTCTAGTGTGTCTTCTTCTTCTACATCATTCTATATCATTGTAAAGTGGACCATTTTCCCCGGTACAGGAGTCCATTCTTCTTTTATTCTTCTACAGGGTGGTAGGGTGGGTGCGAGGTGAGCTGTAGCCCACAGTCAGCATCCGTTTTGTTTGAACACTGGGTATCCTGAGTTATTGAGCGTCCAGTCCTGTGGGATGAGGGAAGAGCTGCCTTTTCTGGATTCTAGAAGTTGAGCTATTTTAATTGAATGAACATTAAAGAATTATTAGAGTAAAGCATTAGGTGGTTGATCTTGAAAGGAGCCACCTAAAACTGTGTACATTTGTTTGTTCTCTTCAAAGCATGAAAAATACAAAGACAAAAATTCAATAATACTAAGATGACTCATTGCTCTAATTGAAGGAAATATTGATCATCCCCCCCCCCCCCCCCCCCCCCCCAAAGTACTCAACAAGTCTAAGGGGAGCCTACATGTGAACATGGATATATTCTGTGTCAACCACATTTGTAGAGGAGAATATATACTACGATTGATAATAATGAATGGCGTTGGGGCATCCATTTATTTGAATACTGAAGAATCTTGAGCATTGGAGCGTCCATCCAGTGGGAGCTGGAGAAGAATGCTTTTCTAGATTCTAGGAAGTTGGAGCTTTATTTTTAATTGGAGCTGAATATTAAAGAATTATTAGAAAAGCATTAGGTGGTTTTTGTCCCGGAGTGAGTTTCAACCTTAAAAACTGTGTGCATTTGTGTTCCTCTTGTGTGCTAGTATCATTGTACAAAAACTAATAATAATTGAAGATTAACTAATGCTCTAATTGAAAGGAATATTGATTCAATCCCCCCCCCCCCGCCCCCCTCCCCCCAAGTATTTCCAACAAGTCGAAGGGAGGCCCGACATGTAATCCATGGATATGGATTCCCAAGGTCAACTACGAGTATGTAGAGGAGAATATATGTCTTTCTTATTGATGGTTAGTTTGAAAATGGCACAATAAATTCAACATATGATGTACTTCCCAACATCATGTCGAAGGTTCAAGTAATAAAAATTCTTTTGTGGCATTGACATTGTTTTCTCTACTCCGAAGTGTCCAATGACTAGATTTTAGTGTGTCTCCCAAATAATATTGGCACACATGCTTAAATGAAAACATAGGTTTCGTAGGTGAGATAACAATGTACCCTGCATGTGAAAATTTGGAAATTTCTTGCCTTCTAGCAGTGTCTTGTATGTGTTATTGAATCCTGGATCAATTTTTTACAGATGCCACCACTCTGAAGTCTCATGCTCACAATATTCTATCATAGTTGAGAGTGCCATGGCTGGCAGTTGGATGAGGCAATATGCAACTTTATTTTTTTTTCCATTCTTCTACTTAATGTTCAAGTGGAGTCGTTGCAGGTATGTGGACCATTTATGATGGTGATTGTTTTGCAACTTCCCTTGTGTCTGTATGACCTGTAGGGGTTGGTGGTATATGTGGATGAATGTTTCCTTCAAAAAAATGTAATGCTTCCATTGCTTGCAGGCCTACATAATGGAATACATCTCTTTATCATTGGTGTTATACTTTCGAACTCTGTCTGAAAGTGTCTCACTGTGATATGCCACTAGATGCCCCTACCGAGTAACAACTACACCAAGAGCATCGTCGGAAGCATTTGTCTCGATCTCAAATGGTTGTTTTAGGTTTGGTGATGTGACCACTGGTATAGAGAAGAGGTGATTATTCAACTTAGAAAACACCTTATATTTGGATTCAAACCAAAATATTTTTTCTTTCTCTCTGCACTTGGTGACTTGACTCAAAGGCCAAGTGATATGTGAGAACCTTAACACGAACCTGCGGTACAAATTGGAAATACCCAGAAAGCTACAGAGCTCTATTAGTGTGGTTTGGGCTAGCCAATCCCGAATGACTTCTATCTTAGCTCGGTACACATGCACACCCCACTCGTCAATGATCTACCCTAGGTATTGAACCTCGGTCAAACATAAAGTTCATTTCTCCAAATTGGTACACAACTTGTGTCATCGCAGATTTTGGAGGAATTGTTGAATATGCGAGAGGTTCTCTTCACAAATTTGGCTAAAGATCAGGATGTCGTCCAAATACACCACCGATAATGAGTTTGTGAATTGTTGCAAGATCTTGTCCATTGGAATCATGAAGTTTGCGAGGGGGATTCATCAACCCGAAAGGCATGAACAACCATTCGAAACGGCCATCCTTGGATTTGAATGGAGTATTCCACACATCGTAGGGTTCAATTAGTATCTAGTGATACTCAGACTTCAAATCGATCTTGCTAAAATATTTCACCCCCTTGAGCTGGTTCAATAGGTCATCAATCCATGGGATTGGATAACTATTTTAGACAGTGATATTTTTCAGTGCCCGATAGTCTATACAGAGTCTCCAGGTCTCATTTTTGTTTTATATCAACATGATCAGGCTCCCATAGGGTGATGAACATGGCATGATGTGCCCCTTCTATAATAACTCCTGAATTTGACTCTTAATTTGATCATTCTTCATAAAATATCATGTATATATCGATCCATTGGGAGGTGACACACCTGGGGTCATATCAAGGGATTTTTTCAACTGACAGTGTAGAGGTACCCCTGTGGGTGAGGTGCATATGTCCCTGTACTGGTCCATGACCTTGTCAATTTGTTGTAGTCGTTCGAAGGAGCCCTGTCTAGAGACCGTGGCCACAACCTTCTTCATGGCCTTAGGGAAAATCGTAAGGAAAAAAAATTTCCCAGTCTAGGAAATGAGCTCCGTACACTCCTTCACAGTGATGAAAGATACGACGGTAGGTAGTGCTACCTTTTGTATCCTGTACAACTTATTTCCCAAATTAATAATTACAATGCAAGGCCTAGAGTCATACACAATATGTCACTTCCACAAGTATGGTTGGCCTATTAATACATCGCAAAATTCAAGAGGAGCAACATCACATAGTACCTCATCTGTGAAGGGCTTGATGTTTTAGGGAAGACACGACTGCTGGCTGACGTAGAGATATCATCCTTCGTGAAGCTACTCGATGGTGTACGAACCTAGGTGTGTTGTGGTTGGTAGGGTCAACTGCTTCACAACCTATTTTGAATGATGTTATTTTGGCTTTTGCTGTTGAAAATGAACTGCAGTGGAGTACCCTTCACCGAAATCTCAGAGTGAAAGAGGCACCCCTGCTCCTCTAGATCTTCGAGATCATCCTTCTGTATCTTGGTGTTGGCAACAATAAAACTGGGCTCTAAGTAAATAATCTTCTTCCCTTTGTCATTCCAATTGTTATTTTTCGACTCAGAGTTGGAGCACGCGTCTGATTTGGAAGCCTTTACCTCGGCCTCCAATGACTGCTTGGCCCAACACTCACTTTGGTTGTGAATAGGGCTCTTATCGAACTCACACCACTTTCCCATGTCCTTCTTTATCTTCGTGGTGTTTTTCTTTTTTTGTGTGATTTTAACATGATATCTTGGCTCACCTTTCCTTATATTTTTCCTTTGTTATGCAGTTTGGTGGCACCTTTCCCTTGCTTCAAATTTGTAGATGCAAAGTCTCACTTCTTCTGTTTAAATTTATACTCGATCTTGGTAGCATATTGATATGTTTCACCAAGCGAGGAGATGGCAAGGATCTCCATTTCCTCCTAAATTTATCTATGAAAACAAATGTGGTACTTAAGCACCATAAATTTCTCTAAATGTTTGATACTGAACTTACTGCACATTGTATGGAATGGATTTTTCATCTCATGCACATCTTCATCCATTTGCTGCCATAGCATAGTCCATTGTATGTACTTATCCTCATAGCTCCCCATAGGGTAACATTATTCATTTACGATCTCGGAAATAATTCCAAGTGTGTTGAGCTAAAAATAGTGAGAGTTCTCTCTCATCCTTATGTTTGTAGTAGGTTTCCCAGGAGTCCTTGACATGGGGGGGTGGATTTGAGGAGCGCAAATGTAATAATTTCCCTATTAGAAAAATCATGAACTGAAAAATAACCTACCAAAATATTTAAACATCTATCTACAACATCTCAAACTATATGGCCTTCAAATATGGGAATGTCAAAGTTGAATTGTACCTTGAAGGGAGTGGTGCCTCTAGAGTAGATTTCGGATGAAGATGTGTAACCTGTGGGCATCCGCTAAAGGATATAGGAAAATTTTTCCATCATCGCATTTCTCCATCGCTTCAGGGCTTCTTCGAGCAATATTTTGAAACGATCTCTTGCTCCCTCATCTTTATTTTCTTTTTCCATGGGAGGCCATTGAGGTTTGTGAGACTGGTCTTGCAAAGGTTTAACCAGTTTGAGCCCTAAATCCTTATACCCTGACCTCATTGGGGACATACAAATAAAAATAAAGAAATAGCATACCACATTGATACTAATGATCTAAACTTAGACAGGAATGTAACAGAATACATATATAACCATAAATACAAAGATGAAACAAAAATAACACCTCATTTCATTAATATCAAAGAACTGAAATATGCTTACAAACAGAATGGAAATAAACTACCTAGGGCGATGGTAGCTTATCTCTCAAAAGATATGTGGAGGCTATATGCCTCTAAATTGCGTTACAATGAGGCTCAAGGCCTATTTATTATTGATAAACAATTGAAAACCCTAAATATCCAAAAAATAACCGTAGGAGATGAGTCACCAAAAAGGTAGGCCGTGTTGGGTTAAATTGGTACATCAACTTCCCGGGGTCATAAATTTGGCATGCAATCTATGTTTGACGTTTTCAATACCTTGTTAGAAATATTTATCCAAGCACTGTAAATTTTATTTGCAAACATGAGTTAGTGACAAATGTTTTTATGTTTTGCAAGAAAAAGTCGTTTAGGGACTCAAAATTGCTCCAGAATTTCAGGACCCAAAAAATTTCCAAAAATGGTAAAATGTGTTACAATTAAGGAAACTAAAAAATGAAAGAAAAAAAGGTGGGCGTCAAGGTGGATAAGGTGGGTGGCCACCAATATCCACCTAGATCACTTTAAGACTAAATCTAGTTATTTTGGCCTTCATGTTCTCTAAGTAATGATGCAATATAAAGAACTTGTTTATCCCAAGAAATCATGCTTTGGAATCGTGTGACTTCTTCATTTCCCCATTGAATGTAGGTTTCTTTGCTTTCTTGAACTCATCCAGAAAATATCCACTATCCCTCCTCCTATAAGGATGATAAATTTGATGACCATGATACATGTAAGAACCAAAACTAGAATAGTAGTTATGTCCATCGCCTCTCCTATCCGAAGTGTCCAGGAGCATGCCATCTATGATCTAGTCATATCTATCTGAACTTTTCCCACTTTGATATCTTCTACCATATTCCCCATTATTCCTATCCTCATGTGCATGGATGATTCAAAGTGGTCCTTGGCTTTGCAATTATGACAGGCTGTAAAGGATTAATGCATTAAATTCTTCTTGTTTCTCGTGTGCCTAAATGATCGTATCATTATCTGCTTTGAAAATCATTATCTCTTCATTCAAGTTAATCAAATTATTTTCTAAGTTGGAAGAGTACCCCACACCATGCTTCTCGTTTTATCCATAGGGAGAGTCTTATGAACTTTAGTCCACCACTCTTCTAGCCATATTTTTTCATCTATTCTGCAAGGTATCTCATGTCAACTAAACCGAATCATAAACAACCAACGTACGTTAGTATAGCTCGGGGAGGATATCTCGTATGCAAGATCGATCATATTAGCATAATACATATATAAACATAATCAAGTCAAAATATAATCATCATTTCATCTATTATCCAATTAACATGAATGATACCACAAACATAACACTAACTAGACACAATGCATGCATAACAACATATATATGACACACATGCATACACAATTACATACAAGCATTGACATGCATAACCGGTGCATAACTGACATATACTCTTGACAAACAATTCTGACATAAAAACCATTACTTTCACATTGTGAAACACATTAAATCATCACCAACACCATGCATACACCATAAGAAGATAGCCCACAAACATAAATAACACATATGCAACTAACTTATATGCATAACCATCACACTTCCTATCTAGTCCAATAGTTGAACCATGCACCGATACCACTTTGTAACACTCTCCTACCACATTTAGCCAAGATGACCTATCAACTAGGGTAAACATGTGATGAGAGCCCACTATGATTAGAATTAACCTCCTATTTCACCTTAAGGAAGTGAAACCAACAAAATACAATCAAATTGACCATTTACAAATCCTAGAGAACCTTTAGGAGCCAACCAACCCTTCCAGGAGCTTAAATCATGGAGAAAATTTCCTTTTACTGACCAAACACCCTAGTTTCTCCCATGACAAGGCAAAAGCGTGACTACAACCCTCCAATCGCTCCAACAACAAGAGCAAGCTAGCGATTGTGGAAATTTTTAAGGAGTCCTATGCCAGTGACCCCAGATTATGTGCCACTTTTTTAGGGCCATGATTCAAAGCACTGCGTATAATTTCATGAGGCTTCCATAAATTATACATACCACTAAAACAAAGCTACTAATGCAAAAATTTTACCAATAGATTTACTGGACCCCTATTAGCCATGATAGACATTTCTTGAAACAGGTCACAAATATGTAATCTGCAGGTATTAACAACATATATGAACATAAGCATCTCATAATTATCTGATAATCATTATAATCATTGATTCCTTATCACATTAGTTGCATTATAGTAGGAAAATGACTGAACATTTAGATTGTAGCAGCTACAAGAAGTTGAACTATAACCCCATGCACAAGGTATTAAGAGAAGTCAAGAAATCCATAAAAAATTCTGGGTTGGATGACAAGCTAAAGCAGAAATTAACCCCAACTTGTGAAATCATGCCAAGAATTTATGGTTTGCCAAAAATTCATAAAGAAGGAGTCCCCCTAAGACCGAGTGTTAATACCATAGGATCCCCTACTTATGAGCTGGCAAAGTATGTTGCTAAGATACTAAAACCTCTCGTTGGAAACACTGACTCCTTTATCAAAGACTCAAGTGATTTTTTCAGGCTCATTAAAAACCAAAAAGTTGAAGAAAATGACATCTTGGTTAGTTTCGATGTGGTGTCATTTTTCACAAAAATTCCTTTAGATGAGGCGATACAGGTTATTAAAGATGTCACTGATCCTGAAACAGCCAAGCTTGCTGAGATTTGTCTACGCTCCACGTTCTTCAGTTTTCACGGAGAATTCTATGAACAGGTATCAGGTGTAGCAATGGGATCACCACTATCCCCTATTGTCGCAAACCTATACATGGAACATTTTGAGAAAAAGGCCCTTGCCTCTTATCCCTTAAAACCTGACTGGTGGAAAAGGTTTGTGGATGACACCAACATAAAATTGGCCCATGGTAGAGAAAATCTTGAAGGATTTTTCAAGCACCTCAATTCCATTTCCACAAAGATTAAGTTCACAATGGAGGTCGAAGAGAATAAGAGCATTTCTTTTTTGGACGTTTTGGTCACTAGGAATGAGGATGGAACACTGGGGCACCAGGTGTTTAGAAATAAAACCCATACTGATAGCTATCTCCATGCTGAATCCTACCATCATCTGGCACAAAAGTTTGGCGTCCTTAATACCCTAGCCGTCAGAGCCATGAGGATTTCTTACACCAAACACCTGAGCGAGGAAATCAGTCACCTTTCAACTGTTTTCAGAGATTTAGGTTATAAATATAGTGATATCAAAAAATCCCTGAAATGGGCTAAAGGTTCAATCTCACCTCAGAATCACCATGAACAAAAAGAAAATATGGGAAGAGTTGTTCTACCATACATTAAGGGGGTTACTGATAAAATAGCCAAACGCCTAAGAAAGATGCGATCAGTCAAGGATGACATAAACCGGGAACAACTTAAAGGAGTGTACAATATTACCTGTTCATGCGGAATGAGTTATATCGGTGAGACTGGGCGTTCACTTCAGAAAATACTTAAGGAACATGAAGCCGATATCATATATGAACGATCACGTACCTCAGCCCTTGCAGAAAACTCCTTGAAGACCAAACATCAAATTCGACTGGAAGATGCAACAATAATTGCGAAGGAAGAACACTATCAAAAAAGGAAAATAAGAGAGGCCCTGGAGATCATAAAGCATCCAGATAATCTTAATAGGGATATTGGAGTTGAAATTAGTGACACTTGGAAACCCCTTATTTGACAGATCTTCTCCTCCAAGAAAATCGCCAGCCAGTAAGGTATAGTTTTTAACCCCGGGTATGTCCCTCTCCCTTTGAAATCTTAGTTAGTTTTTAGGTTTAACAAATCAAAATGCTAGTAATCATCCCTATTAATTAATTAATCTTTATTTGGTTAAAATTAAAGGTTAATTAATTGTTCATTAATTATTAGGATTTTATTCTCTTTTCAAATTATAAATAAGCTTAAAACTTTATTAAGATTAAATCATTAAAATGATATATTTAATAAAATTAAATATATAATAAATTAAAATGATATATTAAAAGAACTTAATATATCCTTTTAGTTCAATTATATACTTATATTTTATTAAATCTTTTATTAAAATTATTAATCACCTCATTATTTTTATTTTTTAGCTTTTTAATATTTAATTTAGTCCTTAAGATTAATTTTATAATAAAATTAGATATATAATGAATTACAATGATATATTTAGTAAACTAAATATTTCCTTTTAATTCAATTATATATTTACTTTTTATTAAGCCTTGATAGTACGCGCTTCATTAAAATTAAATATTTAATAAAATTAAATATATAATTAATTAAAATGATATATTAAGAAAACTTTTTATTAGTAAACCTTGATAGTACACGCTTTCATTAAAATTAAATATATAATAAATTAAAATGATATATTAAAAAACTTAATATATCCTTTTAGTTCAATTATATACTTATATTTTATTAAATATTTTATTAAAATTATTAATCACCTCATTATTTTTATATTTTTTGAGCTTTTTAATATTTAATTTAGTCTTTAAGATTAATTTTATAATAAAATTAGATATATAATGAATTATGATGATATATTTAGTAAACTAAATATTTCCTTTTAATTCAATTATATATTTACTTTTTATTAAAGCCTAAAATTAATTAGCTTATAGTATTTCATTAACCTTAATAAAACAATATTGTTATTAAGAATTAAATTATTATAATTATTAAAAAAATAAAATAAATAAATAAAAATAATAACATAATAACATAATAAAATTATTAAAAGTAATGAAATTATTATAGTTAAAAAAGTATAAAATTGAAAAAAAAAATTGGTCGGCCCTTTTCTAGATAGCATCCTTCACCTCTATTAATGGTCTGAGTCTTTTCTCTCATTTCTTCATTCAAAGTATGTCCTGATGATGGATCCCCGTTGGGATTCGAAACGTACTTGTTTTCTAGCAATGTGGATAATCTGGAAAGCTCCTTAAAAAAAAACACTAATAGCCAACATATGAACAACATAAATAGAAGGGATATAAAATCCATATAACAAAATAGTGACAATTAAATTTACCCATGAAATACAAGAAGAAAAAATATATTATTAACATATGCAAAATGAAACCAGGTTTGGGACTTCCATGTACTGCCCGACCATAGACTAGGCTAAACTAAATCTTTCTTTCAGCTAGTCACTAATGTTCCATATTCCAAGCATGAATGTTGGATCTCATGGAAAAATCCAAATAAATAAATAAATAAACCAGGGATTACATAGGCCAACCGCCCCATCCCTCCACCAGTAATTATACCTCCCAGTTAGACATTACTAACCATCACTAGATCATTCTCTACCCAAGTTTTCTAGGGCTTCAGAGAATCTGTTCCAATCAAGGATCTAAGACTAGTAAATCAACCCACAACTGTTTTTGGGCTGCATAGAATTTTTCCAACTAAGGCTCCTTCAGAAGTAACTCAACCCACCAAGGGTGACATATAATTTCCCAACCAAGGCTCCAGGACTAGTAAGTCAACCCAAGATGTTACAGGGATCCAAAGATTTTGTCCAACCAATGCTAGAGGAACTAATAACTCAACCCACAACTAAAGGAACATCAGAACCAACTAGAAACAAAAAGACGAAAACCCACAACATCATGGCTATCCAAGAAATGACAAGGCTAGGAAAAACCATTATCAATCCAAGACATCCTCCATGCCAATGAGAAATCATGACCAAGAAACCACATGTATGTGCCATGGATTCCAAAACTAGTAAGGAAATCATACACACAACTCAATATCTACAATAATAACTTGTTTTAGTGGTTTATCCCAATGTCCTCTTGCACTTTATTGCTTCTCCTTTTCATTCTTGCTCCAAATCCCAACTATGCCACACTCCTCCAAGAGTGCTCCAAGAAAAATCTAAGCATCCAAGAGTATGAGAGAGAGGGAATAGAATGAGATCTTCGAAACTGAACTAACAAAAGATAACACTGACAAAATCTACCAACTTATCCTCAACATCCATTTTATTAATGAGACCTCTATTTTCTTCAATTTTCCATAATTTTTGTTCATTTTCCTCCTAACATGTAACCTTTCACCTTTCACCTTCCTTTTCTCCTAATTTCCATTATTTACATAAATAAATTTCCAATTAATGCCTCATTCCTTTCCAAACCCTTTTCCATGTCATTTTCCAATTTCCATAGCCATTAATTAATCACAAGTAATCCCCATAACTATTTTTTTTCCCAACGTTCATATTGGATTACATGTCCCATGATCAAGGTCTTATTTTACTTCGTTATCACAGGAAAATCAGACAGGGAAAGGACATCACAAAAATTACTCTCTCTCTCTTTCTCTCTCAACACTGGTAAATTTATTAAGTGGTGCACATAAGGCACTGGCACAAATCACTCTACGTGGCCTTTTCTTCTATAGTAGTGGAGATCTCTGCGGATATCCCTCAAACAGCTGCACGATCCTGGGTATGGCGGAAGGTCACCATCCAGGACCACTTGGCACATTTAAGGAAGAATATTCTCCACTCAAGGCCATGAAGGATGGCTTCCTAGAGCCACATTGAGGCCTCAAGTGTAGCACACAATAGAATCAACCTCCACTCTTGGGTCACCATCCTCAATTGTACCGAGAGAGGGAATAAGATTTGAATTTTTCCTATAAAATACCATCATGAGAAGAACAATTTAGAACACATTATTATGTTGGATAAATTTCCCAAGAAAAAACCAGCAGCGTGTTGTCCAAGAAGCAAAGGATTGAATGGATTCATTTTTTGGCCATCCAACATCTCAATCTGAAAGGAGAAGAGCATCGGTTGTGTGTTATCTGATAACTCATTCGAGGAGAAAGAGAGGCTTGTAAGAAGCTTAATGGAAGAGCCCTCCTTGTTTTGAATATTAGAGCTCCATATCTCTAAGTATTCACTACGAATATTTTAGCATTCTATCTCTTTTTACCACCAACAACTAATAAAATGGGATTCGTTCTGCATTGGTATTATTAGTTTGTTTAAACTCGATATTGATCTTGTGTTATATTTGTATTTGTTGCTTCTTGTTTCTTCCTCTATTGTAGCACGTTATGTTCTATAACTAGTTTTCTACATGTTACGATGCTTCACTAACCATCTAAGAACTCATTTTTGCCCTGTGAAATTGCTTGTAGGAAAGAAACCTCCCCTACTAAGCACCGTGAATTTTGTACACCCTCATGTCGAATGCACGAATATTGGATTTGTGACTCCACTTCTTTTTCCTCTTAGGATTTTTGGTTGTTGTTTTGCAGAACATCTCTTCTGCCCAGGATTGTTGCATGACCACTTCTTATCTTCCTCGGCTTCTCTCATTCACCCTTTGTTAAGAGATTCATTTCATAGAAGGTGAAATTTCTGTGCATAGAAAAACCATGCACGTTCATCCTAGATAGACGTGCAAGTCATGTGGCTGTGTAAAAATAACCCCCGCGGAAACTAGTAAGCACTTTTTTCACCGTTTTTCTTCATTTTTATCAATTGTAAATTGATTGGAAGCCCATAATAAATCTACCATCACTGTGTTATGGTGTTTCTTGACCGTTAGGACATGTTTTTGGCTGAACTTTAGCTTAGTTATTACATTGTTCTAATTTTATTTTATTTCACAAATTCACATAGTTTAATTAGGAGGCAAGTAAGTGGTTTTTAACTCCACACGTGCTATCTAAATGAACTAGTTAATTATAATAGACACCAAAACACATAGTATAAATTAGGAGTAAGTAACTGGCCCATACCCATGCATCTCTAGCTAGTTTCATTTTTTCAAATAATTTTCATTAAGTTTAGTTTAATTTTTGCATTAGGATTCAGGACTAGGATCAAAGTATCAAAGAAGGAAAGTAATCTCTGCCACCCTTGCACCTCTTGGTGATCTTGGGTACGCATATGAAAGACTTCTTCTAATAGTTTTCCATCTCTCTATAGTGTAACATTTAGTCTAAATAGGAATAATCGTAAGCGGCCCGTTATCCATGCATTGTTTATTTTCTAAAAGGAAAAATCAAACATATTGTAATTAGGAGCGCGTGTAAAGGATCATCCCATATCCACATTCTATAACATTGTGATTGTACTCTTTATTACACACACGAAGCTTCATTAAGTTAGGACCTTGGTCCTCTTCTTACCGTTGCTTCACTAAGGTGCACCTTAAGCAAGGTAAGGCTCCTTAAAACTAACCATTAATTGAACTCAGTAAAATATCTCCATAGGGGCCAAAAAATAATTAATAGTTCAGGTTAAGACCATTGGGGGTATGCATCCAATAACCCACCATGGTCATTTTACATTCTTGAAACATAGAATATGATTGTTTAGGGAGCTTATAATTCATCTATCCACCCATGCAATAGAATTCCCGAGTGCTCCAGAGACTCAATTCAAAGGAGGTTAAGCTTAGGCCCAATGCATGTAGTACTATTTGGGATTACCTGACCCATCTAGTGCTCAGTACTGGTAGATAAATAGCATGGAGCTCAAGGCTTAAATTCTCACGTGGGATGACAATACTTTAGTGGCAAAATATAGGGAATCCTTCCCTATAGGTTACGCTGCAGGCAACACTAGATCCTCTTACATTTACCTTGGTTGATTCTTTGGTTGTTGGAAGGCGTCACCAGTTCTTTCAGGATGTTAGCCCCAGTACCCATCAGAAGATATCTTCACAAGGCCCAGTTACATTTGAAAGTGTGAGAATGATTAGGCCTTCTAGGATTTTTGAGTATCATACGCGAAACAACCAAAACCATTTTTTTTTATTTCTTGATCACATATTATTAATCTAAAGGATAAAATTGCCTTTTTTTTTCTCTTTTTTTTTTTGAATGTGATCACATTTTTCATTGATAATAATCTCTCTCTTCTCAGAAAAACTAAAAAATATTTCCAAAATTAAACCGATCTGACACCATAACGAACCCAACAAGACCTCATCAATCTAGAAATTTTTTGGACCTCCCCCCATTAGAGGGAGGACTTCTAGGTATTCTTCCATTCAAGTTTCAAATATTACACACAACCACCCTTATTGGTTTATCCTTTATTGGAGAATATTTAGTTTTAAACCCCCAATGGTCACCTAACTCCACACTTGTGGAAACCCCCTCAGGGTCACCATACACCACTCCTCCCAGAACCCCCAGAGGGAAAAGGAATGCCACCCCTTCGGGCAGCCAACAAAACTCACAAATGGTTACGTCACAGGGTAATATCCCCCAAGCACCCCCCCATACACAACCATATTCCTATGTTTCCACAGTTCACAATGGTACTCAATACTTACTTACCTTTCCTAGCATCATTAAATCTCCCAGATCTATCAAAGCTAACAAATGATCCAATTGCACCCAACACCAATTGGCCCCCCATGCCCACAAAGCTCCCTTCTTGCACTCCAAAATTCAAAGGGAAGTAAGCAGAAGATGTTGGAGATAATGTAATGACATTCCACCTATGGCATTCGTCAAATAGTATTATTGAAAATACTATTCAACTAAGGCTATTTCAGGGCACCTTAACCAGACTAGCTGCGAAATGGTATGTGGAGTAGCCTTTTGCTTCACATGGAACCTTTATCGCCCTCCCCATTACGTTCCTCACATATTTTCAATTACCCATCCACCATGATTCGAGAATGGAGTTAATTTTATGAAACAAGCTCTAAAAATAGAAGAAAAGAGAGATCAATGTCTTAGAAATAAGACATTTCGAGGTGGAAACCTCCTTTACATTACATAAATGAAAAATTCTTTGATGATACAAACAAAAAAACCTCCTTCTAAATATAGTAGTCCATGGGGTCACAATATAATCCTAGCCAACCCAACAATAGTAATGTAAGGGCGCATTAATAACAAAATTGGGGTTACAGGGGTACAACAATAACAATAAGGGGGCTGCGGTAACAACAATAACGTACTACACTAGTAATATAGGGACCTAACAGTCCCCTCTCCTTCAAAAAAGTGTTGTCCTCAATGCTTGAGTAGCTCTGGGTGCTTCTGTACAAAATTCTTATCCTCCCATGTATAATCTTCAGTGGGTAAGTTCTTCCACTTGATGAGATACTCTGAAATTGATCGATTTTGTGGCTGTCAAGTTCTTTTTTTCATGACTGCTTTAGGTTCCAATATGATTTTTCCTTCCTCATCAACTTATAGCAATATTGTTTTAATTGGAATTTTTTCACCTATAACCCTCTTTAAGCATGAAACATGAAAAACTAGATGCACTCGCGAAGAAGCAGGAAGTTCCAATTTGTATGCCATAGTACCAATATTTTGCAACACCTTGTAAGGAAAATAGTACTTTGGCGATAATTTATTATCCTCCTTAGCTTGCTTGAGGGATATTTGTTTGTATGGTTGTAGCCGTAAAAATATCCAGTCTCCTACGTCAAAACTTATCTCGCTGTGATGTTGATGTGTTTGTTGTTTCATTTGATTTTGTGCCAAATTTAGGTTATCATTTAAGAGTTGGAGAACTTCTTGTTGATGCTCAATGTCATATTCCACTAATTGAACCTCAGAATTTTCTATTAAAGATGATGTGATGAATGGTGGATGATATCCATAAATTTCCATAAATGGGGTCATTTTTTCCCTAATATGGAAGTAAGTGTTATACCACCATTCAGCGAGAGGTAACCACATGACCCATTGTTTTTGTTTATTAGATACAAAACAACAAAGGTATCTGTTAGCTCCCCGTAATTTTCTAGATTGATTGAGATACAAATTGACAAGGGTAACATCAAACCAAGCTTTAGAGCTCTAGGATCTAGCCCTCCTAGTCTCAGAGAGGGATCTCTCAATATGTTTGTAAGGATATAGCTTAATGCTTTTAAGAGGTTAATTTTAGGCTAGATGTTAAGTGCAAGGTGTTTTGATTTTTTTTTGGTTGGGTATGATACTTTGATAGATTTTAGATAGGAAACATGGAATATTGTTAAGTTATTGGGCAATGGAGTCAAACAAGGTCCAGATAAATTTATCAATGGTGTTAAGAGCATTTGCAGGGCAAGTTTACTTGGTTGGTGGATATTTTAAGGTTATGATGGATTTATGAAATGGAGATAAATATTGAGAACAACAAACTAATAAAGGGCGGAAGCAGAATCCTTTATATACCTGTAAATTGAGGGAGTTAGAAAACTGATAAGAACAGCCAAAACATCAAAGGCCTAAGCAGAACCTAATCCATTTGATTTCAGACTGAAAATAGATAATTAACCAAGACGAACATTCAGATAAAAACACAGAAAAGGTAAGAAACTTATCCAAATTTTAGATCTTTTATCATCTAGAGCAGAAAAAAATTTAAGATACACAAGTAACTATAACCATAGAAGGAGAAAAAAACTCTAACATCCAAAGTTACAACTATAATGTTTCCTTAAAACAAATTTAGCTAAGTAAAGGCAAAGAGCATGTTTTTCATAGACTTCTTTGAAAAACCTAGACAAAGCTACTTTAAAGAGATAATTCTAAGAACAGAATATTTCAGTGGCAACAATATGCAAGGCTAACCATAAATCATAATTGATGCTAACTGATCTAAATTATTCAAGAAATGGACAAGCTTAGAACTTGTTAGAGAGAAAATAAATGATTTCTCTAATGTATCTTAGTAGAAGAAAACATTAAGGCAGTGAAGGAAAAACATATTTAAGGTGCCATTAGAAAACATTTCTTAATCTAAATTCTTTGTCTTAATGCAACATAGCAAGATGGAAAACATAATGAAAACTAGAAAACATAAACAAAAGAAAACTTCACCATCAACCAAACCTATGGATCCTGCAAGCAATCATTTTCCATCAACAAGCAAATCAGATCATGCATGAGTTCCAAGACATCAATTTCTCTTCAAGAACTTCAAAGGACTATGTATTATTCTAGCATCAATCCTCAAAATCCAACATTTACAATGAGTTCCGAATGCAGTATTTATGCTGCAAATGAGGAGGTGGAACTTTTGTAGGGTTCAAAATGTCATTAATTATAGAGTAAATTCTTCTAGGCCTTTGAAAACCACGCAGGGCATAAGGTAAGAATATCTGCAGCTTCTCTCTGTTTTAAATAACATTGTCTTAATTTCTGAGATAAAGATAAGTGAAAAATATTGACTTTAAGGCCTTATCTTATCTTTACAATAACTATCCTGACAATTTAAACTATATTATTTCATGTAATAGCTAGTTAATTTTCCCTTTTGGGATAGAAAGTAGGCCATAGAAGGCAGTTTGATTTATCAAGTGAATAACTGCTTAATTTTCCCTTTGGGATAGAAAGTGGGCCAAAGGTGTCAGTTTGATATATTAAGGGAATAACTGCTCCTTTTGATGCATCCGAGGCTGCTTTAGCCTAAGTTTCCTTAATTTTGTCATTAAACTGTGCTTTAAGGCTTAATTTTGCTTTTGTCCTTCATAATGCATCATCACTATCCCTTTCCCTTTAATCACTACTTTAAACATTTGTTTATTTTTTTTTTAACTTTAAAACCTTGATTAGGCCTTAATCCTCTATTTTAAGGCTTTTATTTTGCCTTAAGCCTTTACATCTTTTGCTGACTTTTTCTTTCTGACTGCTTAAACCATTTGTGCTATTTCTTTATCCTTTGACCTTCAGCCTTTAATCACTGATTCTTAAAGGGCTAATCTTTCAGCTTTATCCCCTTAAACTATGTTTTTGGCCTAATTCTTCCTTTAGTCTTCATAATCCATTATATCGTCATTATCTCCTTTCGGACCTTTTTAAACTTCTTTCATCTGTCTTTAACTGCGTTTTCTTCTTTAATATTCCTTTAAGCCTTTAATCTCTGTTTCTTGTTTGCAAGGGTTTCTTGGAATTTTGGAGGGTGTCCATGATTGCATCGACTAAATGCCTGGAATCAAACCCCAGATCTCCCATCTTACTTGTTAGAACCCTGAGGATCGTCATCCAGGGAATTTTCAATTTAGATGTTGCTGTGGGCGAGCCTGTAAAATTTAGGTTTCCATTAAACCTGCACTAAAAAATAAAACATATTATGAAAACCTGCATTTTTTGCATAAACTGCGATCAGAGGCTTCAAGATGGGTGCTGGAGCAGTGTAGAGGAGGAAAAATTCATCGAGGGAGGGTTTCATGGGGAAAATCCAAGAACCAGGGTTTCAAATGTGAGTTGGCATGAAATGGGGGGGAAACGGTTTTGGGAATACCACCAATGGTATTCACGAGAGGGATGGGAGGTAAAAAAAATTTCCTTGGGTTAACGCGATACAGATCCCTGGGCGACGCGTGTCCAAAAAAAACCACCGTTTTCGCATTGAGAACGAGCAATCAATTCTGGTGAAATGAACGTGAAATTGAATGTTAACCGTCTGATCTGGGGGTGGGGGGCAGATCCATGGCTATAAGCGAGCGCGACAAATGGAAAATATGTGTGGTAGAATAATGACGGGGCCAAGCTGACGTGGGCTCTTTTGTCGTGAGGTGAAAAGGTTCCTCGGGCAGGGTTCAATGGTGAAAGCGGGGGGTGGCTGTCAGATTAACAGGACCAACGGTGGGAATTTAATCCAGGTGAATGGGTAAATGGAGATCAGGAAATGAAAATAAAGGGGAGGAAGGCCTGACTACCATTGGATTGATGAGATCAATGGTAGATGGTTTGGAGGAATAAGTGAAGCAGGGTAGAAATATGAGAGAATGCAAAGGTAAATTCATTTTTGCAAGGGGCACGGAGATAGAACGTGGTTTGGGAAGGAAAAGTGGGAGATGCAGCAATAGCCATTAGATCTAGAAGATCTACAGTTGAGATCTACTCATGGGGTGAATGGATAAGATATGGAGGACCCACCTTTATAAAACAGGCGGAAAGGTTTTAACTTCGGAAGAGGGGTTTTTTTACATGGGAAAAAGGGCTTTATAAGAGCAGTGGAGGGGATCAAGGGGAAATGTTGGATCGGGGAAATGAACGGTGCATATTGGAAGAAACACGATGAAAAAGCCCCAGCGTAGTCGGGTGGGACCAGCGGGATTTATAAAGGAAATTAAGCGATGGCCATTGGCTCTGGATTAGATTGACGGTGGAGATCAAGTGTGGGGGGATGGGGGTATGGAAGGATCTTCGCCGGTGGGGTGCCTCCGTATTGATCCTACATCGTCCAATCTGGGAGAGATCAACGGTGGGGATTATATCGCAAACATGCAAAAAGAATGAATGGGGCATAGGAGGAGCGAAGTGCGATGTGTCGACTGTCATCTGATCTGGAAGCAAATTGACAATTGAGATTTCATCAACAGAATGTCTATCGGGGGTGTGACAACGGCAGAGAGTGGAAGGGGAAAGCCCGATGCGATATGTGATCGCCGATGTGATGGAGCGAGGAGGAGTGATGGCCGTCAGATCAGGATCGAGATCAATGGCTAGGATTTGATCAGGATATTGCATCAACAGAGAAAATGAATGCGGGAGTGAAATTCAATGGTCGTCAAATATTGGGGATTGGACAGTCACGATTTTATCGGAGGATCGACATATCAGTAGAGTAGGGGTCTGGGAAAAAATAAATAGGAATTGTGATGCACCGATGAGCTGATGGGCTGATGCGCTTGGGCACAAAGTGCAGTCTTATGGCGAAAAAATGGGCTAAGGATAAGGCGAACAACGCTTAAGGCCTATTTCATATAAAAGAGTGGAATAAGGCCAAAAATGAGGTTTTGGGTATTTTAGAGCTTGCGATAGGATAAAAAGGATAACTTTAAACAATAAAAAATGGGTTTTTATAGGTTTAAAGGGGATTTTGATTAAATGGAGTATGAAAGGGAATAAAAAGAGGGATTTGATAGGAGGAAAAGGGGTTTTCAAGGCAGATTGATGGAATGGATGAAATGAAGGAAAAGGGAGGTTTTGAAATAATCTTTTATATCAACAGGTTTTCTTTGAGGAATTTGAATGAAGGTTATCAATGACATGGACTTCTAAAAGATAATGAACATAGAGAGGCTTCAAGAAGTCACAGATTTTGTATGAAATTTGTTTCTTGAAGACTAACGGACTTGTTTTAGCCATAATCAGTTATGACAAAATTTATTCATGGCTAACAGTGGCTCCACTTGGGGATGACAGCTCCTTGGAGGTGTCAAGAACTTCAGAGAGAAATCTATGGAATGTAGACCAGTGCCTTGATGTTTTGTTTCACTTTGAAAACCTCTTTCTTCTTTGATCATGTTGTTTAAAAATATGATCAGTATTATATCAAACATAATAATTCATTCCCCAAACAACTACCTACACAACCTACTTGTCCTAACATTTTTTCTTCATAAGGTGCACTTGGACTTGCAAACCTTTAACATCAACATCTTATTCTTTTATTGAAAGCATGAAACTAATCTAAATATACTATTATTTCTTCCATGAGTTCAGATTAATCAATTGAACTCATTGTTTCTCTACCTAAGCTACTATCTATCTGGATTAAGCTGTCTGACAGATCTTATTCTCTGTATTCTAAAACATAAATTTAAAACATAGCTAAATTAGGATTAAGTAGTCTAATTTTCTATGGTGTTTATGGCTTTATGTACAAGCTGCGCATAGACTTTATTTGTAGAAAAATAAAAAAAAAATTATGAAGGCTTAAGATCTGAAAATTATAAAGATCCTTCTATTCTTTTCCCAGCTCTGGTTTTAATCTATTTAGAGCTATCTATTTCCCTTTCTTGGTTCATATTTTGAGTTTGTTTGAACCATTATTCTCTATCCTAATATATTCTATAGATAAGCCAAGATTATATAGTTTGGTAAATCTTCTTCACTAACCTATCAGCATGAAATTAAAATTTACGCAATCATGTTTAGGATGTATTATTGAATAATTACAAGTAGTGGCATTTGGGCTTGCACACAAACATTAATAAAAGTAAATTAGAAAGATAAGGCCATGATTTGTCTTTTGTGAAGCATATTTATCTATCTCTTTTATTTTGTTTTGAGAATGTGGAACCAATATCTTTTCAATCTCCTAAACTATCTTCCTTTGAACAAGTTAAGTCTGGAATAATGTCTTATCAATCAAAGCTTCTACTAACTTATCAACATAAATTTAAAGCATGCTCAGTCATGATTAGGCTACATAACTGAAAATTTTATCCCTTTGAACCAGTAGTGGCATTTAGACTAGCTCACTTTTAGAAATTCTCTTTTTTAGTTATGGGGTTGTACCCCTTTTGAATCTTCCCTCTTTTTATTTTCTTTTATTTTTATTGTTTTTGTATTTTGTATAGTTTCCTTGTGTTATGTACAATGAATAAAACATTGAAACTAAGACTCTTGAAAGAAATAGTGTTTGAGCATCCTTCCATTGATAGGACCTCCAAATATTTTAGTTCCATTAAGTTCCTTCAAAAAGAAAGCATTGTTGCCTCTCACCGAATCAATGATATAGGGACCTTTCCACAGATTTTCAAACTTATCATGTATGCCTTTGTCTTCCCTTCTGGAATCCCATTTTAGAACTATATTTACAACTTGGAATTCATTGGCTTTATTCCTTCTATCAAATAATTTTTTGATTCCTTCTTGGACTACTTATGTCCTTTTATATACTTCCTCTCTTGATTGTTGAAAACGAATGGTTTGATTGATCCTCCTTTGCATATAATTTTCTTCAGCTTGGACCTCTTGAAGGAGTTTCATCACTGTGACTCCTAGAGATGTTGGGAAGACTACATCCATACCATAAACTAACTAATAGGGATACATGCCGATGGAATTTTTAGCAGTCAATCTATCAGCCCATAAGGCATGGACAAGTTTATTATGCCAAGATTTCTGATTGTTTTCCAACAATTTTTTGATGATATTAACAAGGATTTTTTTGGAGGATTCAGCTAGAGCATTTCCTTGGGAGTAGTAGGCAGTAAAATGACCTAATGTGATCTGATATTTATGGCTGAAATCTACCATCCTCTTGGAACTAAAGGAAACAACATTGTCTATGATTATTTTCCTAGGACAACCAAATCTAGATAGTATGTTGGTTTCAAGGAATTTGATGATGACAGAGTCAGTAGCATCCTTAGTGGGTATGGCATCTATCCATTTGGTAAAATAATCAGTGGCCATGAGGATCCATTTATTTTGGGCTGAGGATGATGGGTGAATCTCCCCAATGAAGTCCAAACCCCATTATTGAAAGCGAGCCTCAGCACTGATTGGCTGCAAAGGTAGTGGTAAGAGTTTTCTCCTGCCATCAAAGATTTGGCACTTGTGGTAGGACATGACAAACTTATGGGTGTCTGGGAAGAGAGTTGGCCAATAGTATGCAAACCTGAGGGTTTTGTTTGTTGTGGCCTTCTAGTTAAGTTGTCCTCCACATTCTCCCTCATGTAACTCATGCCTGATTTTTCCTGCATCAACCTCAAGTAAACATTTAAGTAAAATCCCCACAACATTTTTCCAATAAAAAACTCCATCTAAGATACAATAATTTAAAGCCTTTTGTTTGAAAAATATAACTTTTGTTTTTGACAAAGAAGGAGGAGCATTTATATAATGCAACGCATATATAATGTCAGCATACCAAGGAGAGTTCATGAATGCTTCTTCAATGAATGGTGCAGTGCATTCTTCTATCTCTTCCAAAACATCAACCATGTTCATATCTAAAGCTTGAAAGTTTGACTCACCCATGAGTTTTTGTAATCCTTTCCCTTTGATGAGTTTGGTGGGCCTGATGTCTAAGTCATATTCCAAAATGGTAGCAATCCACTTGCCCCTTTTACCATCAGGGTCTTGATTAAGTATATATTTGACAACCGTGTTTGGGACAAAGGCTATGATATGTGAATGCAAAATATAAACTCTAAAATCCTTCAAATATTTGATTAAGGCAAAGGCTTGTTTATCCATAATGTTATACTTTAGAGGGGAATCCCTTCAGGCTTTGCTGAAGAAAGGTATGGGATGTTCTTGTCCCATGACATTCTTTTGCAACATTACTACTGCTACAGTATGTTCAGAGGCAAAGGAGAAAATGTAAGAGTCTTTGGTGAAGTCAGAGCTAATTAAGACTGGTGTTTGTGTGAGTGCTTGTTTTACCAACTCAAAAGATTGTTTTGCTTCCATATTCCACTTCACTACTACTTCCTTTTTCAACATATTCATGATATTTCTTAAGAGCTCGGCAAGGTTAGGGATGAATCTTCTTAGGAAGTTAATCTTTCCAATGAAAGATTGTAGTTTTTTAATGTTCCTAGGATGGATGATTTGTAAGATTCCTTCTATTCTTTTGGGATATATATTGACTCCTTTCTCAGAGATGATGTGACCTAAGATTTTTCCTTCCTGAAGGCCAAACAAAGTTTTCTTAGGATTTAGGGACAGGCCATACTTTCTACATTTTTCAAAGACTTTTCTCAAGTGTACTAAGTGTTCCTTATCAGTCTTAGAGTAGACAGTGATGTCATCAAGGTATATGACTATGAAATAACCTATGTCTTTTGAAAAAGCTATGTCCATTGCCCTTTGGAAAGTAGCCCCTGCATTCATCAAATCGAATGGAATTTTCACATACATGAACGTACCCCAAGGTGTAGTGAAAGTAGTTTTAAGTTGGTCACTTGGAAAAACTAGAACTTGGTTATAACCTGAGAAGCCATCTAGTAATGAGATTCTTTGTGAACCAACTACCTTTTGGAGTATGTGATCCATTTTAGGCAAGGGGTAATTGTCTTTCAGGGAGGCTTTGTCCAAATTTCTGAAGTCAATACAAATCCTAATTTCCCCAATCTTCTTCCTAACTGATACAAGGTTGGACACCCATTCTGAGTATCAGACAGCGACTATGATCCCAACATCGTACATATTTTTTATTTATTTCTCAACTAATGGTAACAGGATGTGGTTTATTCTTCTCAATTTTTTTTAAATGGTTTCTAATTTTCTTTTAGAGGAATTTATGTTCAATGATTTTGGTGTCATAGGATTTCAAGTCTTCATACCCCCAATCAAACACATCTTTAAATTCTCTAAAAAGCTCAATGTATTCTGTTTTTTGTGAGATGGGAGAGTTTTGGAAAGCTTGACCATTTTGGGCTCATTCATCCCTTAAATTTTACACTCTTATACATTTGTTTCAGTGGGTTCCATCTTAGGTTTTTTAGCTACATCATTGAAATCAAACAACTCTTCTAGTGGTGTAAGGCCTCTTGGTAAGGTGTCATGTTTGTACTATAGAATTTCCAGTTCTCTTTGATCTGATTTATCAAATACTTTGGCAACACAAGGGTTTTGAAGGTGGTTTATATCATCATCAAAGGGAAGCACTATTTTGGGAGTTTCTTTTTCAGCTGATTTATTTCTTTCAAATCTCATACTCTGCTTTGTGCTTGCAAAGTCATTTCTGGATTGCAGAAAACCCTCTATTTGGTCATCATTGTCAAACACTTGCCAATGGTTCAAGTTTTCTGGTACAGTAATCCTATTCTTTATTTTTATGAGGCATTTATTATTTTCATAAGCTAAAGAGAAATTGCTGGCAGCAAAGGCAAGCTCATTGGCAAAGTAGTTTTGGGCCCTAGGGATGAAAGTAAGCTCATATTTTTCAAAGGTTTTGAGAAGGTCTAGGGAAGAATTTCCATATTCCATTAACCTAGGGTTCTTGGCTAAATATTCTCCCTTAATTTGATTGATGATTAGTTCAGAATCTCCTTGGATTAAGATTTCCTTGGCTTTGAGATCTTTAAGTAAGTATAGACCAATAAGGAGAGCCTCATACTTTGCAAAATTATTGGTGCATTGGAAATATAACCTATAGGAATGATCTTAATTTGTGTTGTGGATCCAAACACCAGCCCTTGATCCAACCTTACCATAAGAACCATCAAAGCTCATATGCCAAAGGGTGTCAATTTCATTTTTTTCAATGTTATGTATTTCGGGGCTGCTAATGTTTTGGGAGTCATTTTCTTGATTAGAGAGTTTGTTTGATTGTTATGGGGGACTTGGTTCTCTCTCATTGTCATTCACTTACTCAATTATGTCATTTTCATTGTATAGGATGAAAGAGTCAAGGTCTGAGTGAATGGAATAAACTAGTGTGTTATTTGGCCTATCTACCTTACTCACCATGTATTTCATGTGGGATTCCTGGTACAATATTCTTTTCTGATTGAAGACTGGGATGGTGACATAGGTCATGTCCATTTGAAGGCTGCCCTAGAGTTTGGCCCCCCATGATATAGATAAAATCATGCCATATTGTGGGGGGATGTCAGCCACAACTATATCCATGACTAGACTCTTAGCGGGGATTTGTGCCAGATTGACACATAGATCCTTGATTAGGCCCAGACAATTAACCCTATTGGAATCAGAAGAATACAAGTATTTTTAGGGATTTGTGATTTCTAGGCCAAATCTTTCCATCACCACCTTTGGCATGAGATTGTGTGAGGCATCAGAGTCTAACATGGCATTATGCAGAATTTTATCATGTATGTTCAGACTTACATATAAAGTAGGGACTGCTCCTTCTTGAAATTTTCACTCTACTTTAGGACCAAACAATAATTTTGGTTTATCATCAGTTAATTTTAAGGTATTAGTATCCTTGCCTATCTTTAACACTTTGAAAATATGTGATCTTTATATCTCTTGGGTTACCAATTCAGTGAGGGGTATAGTGATCTTGATTTTGGAAATCTCTCCCTCAAAACTGAAAGGTGTAGGTGTTTTCATTGCATTTACATTGGTCTTATCGGCCATGAACTTTTCTACATTTTTAATTTTTTTATTCTGATTTGATGGTTTGGAAAGTATTGTTTTTTCAAGGCCACTATTTGAAGTGCTAGGGAAGCTTGAATCATTACTAGGCTAGCTAGTCTTTTTCTTGTTTGGTTCAGTCTTCTCAACCGTAGTATTTGTGCTTTCTGCTTTTCTTTTAGGAATAGTTTCAGAGATCTTTCTAACAGCAGTATTTGGCTAATTTGTTTGACGAACATCTTGAGTCTTTTTTTTCCTCAGGTTATACTACCTATGGACTTCCATTATGGAATTCTCAAATCCTAATCTATAGATTTTAGAATCTTCATATGATTTCTCATGTGGTTTTGAGGCAAACATCCTTTGTTCTTCTTTGGTAAGGAATGTGTTATCCTCATCATCCAAACCTATGACATTTATATGTCTTCTTCCAACTGCTCAGGCTCTCTTTCTTCTTCATCTACATAGTTGTCTTGGAAAGGGGGTTTGATTTTTTGGTCACTCTCTCTTTGTCTAATTTGAGGAGGGTCTCTTCTAAGATTCTCGTTTCTATTTCTGTTTTGAAGATTGGCTTGATTTTCCCTAGGAGGTGTTCTCTCATTCAAACTAAATTTTTCCAACATCCTCTCCATTGTCCTCACTATGGAGTCAAGTTTGGTGTCGAATGAGGAGGGTGCAGGTGTTGTGTCATCTTTATAAGTCACCCTTTTTTATGATCTCATCCTAGCCCGTCTCTCTATTAAATTGGCCTTTACACGTACAACCCCCCTTTGCATGTCCTCTACAGTTAGGTAATCTATATCCCTTAGTTGATAGACCATATCAGCATCAAAGCCTTCGTGGTATTTCACCAAGGCTAAGCCTTTTGGAGGTTTTATATGTGGTGGGAGAGCATTGTAAACACTGTTAGACCTAATGGAGTAGTCATGAACACTTTCCCCTTGATTTCTTTTAAGATTTTTATACTCGGACAGAATTTGGAGGGGGTTCTTCTTGATTTCTCATTTGTTCACAAAGGTTTGGTATAGAGTAGGGAGATTAGGGAATGCTATTGGGAGGTAAGTATTTAAACCATTTCTTGGGTTCTCCCCCTAGGCTCTGAGCAAAAATCCTCATTTTTATGGTTTCTTCTTCTATCTCCATATAGTCAAAAGCATCATTAATTCTAGCTACATGTTTTTGAGCAGTGATGGATTCAGTTCCTGAGAAGTGAGGGATTTTGGATTGATATTCATTTGGCAAAGGTAATAGTGGTTTTTGTAGAGCTAGTGGAGCATACCAAGCTTCCATGATGGGAGGGAAAGGAAACAAAGGTTGATTTACAAGGGGAGGATTTGTGAGAGGTGGAGGAGGATGGAGTGAGGTGGTTTGCACATGGGTGGTATGGATGGGTGTAGCTGAGGTACTTGGTCCAGAAGACTGATTATAAGTAGTTTTGAGATAAAAAGGGCTGAAGTGATGTAGAAGATGAAAATCAGGTGGAGTGGAAGGAGAAGCTTCTCTACTAGAGCTTTGTTGGAAATCTATGGGCTCAAAGTCAGCTTGGTCAACCCTAATTTGTGACTTGGTCCTGAATAGGTTCTTGGTATGGTGAAAATCAAACTGAGGATCTTGTGAGACTGTAAGGTGTTTCAGTGAAAAACTGGCTCTATGGATGGTCCTACCAGTGGGTGAGTTTCAAGCTTTAGGATTTTTCCACAAAATATTTTCTGGGTTATCAACTATGATAGGAGGATTTAGATCCGGGTGTGATCTGGTATAGATCCTTCGTGAAGCCAGATCTCTTTATTCACACAAGGTATAACTAGGCCTTAAAAAATGTCTTGGACTAATTTGACACAATCCTAGAATAACCTATGGGACTAGTGGGATGAGGAAGGCCTACTAGAGGCTAGTGGAGTCGGTAGGTGGATTTTTTTTTTTTGAAATTTTGAAGATATGTATACAATGGTCCACCGCAAAATTCTTTATAAAAATCAATCTAGGGAGTATTTTTTTGGTTTTTATTTTCTTTATGCAACCTTTAAGGTTAATGAGTATCCCCTAACTAAGTCATTATCTTGCTAGGATGATGAATTAATTAGTTTCTACTCTGGCTATGGGTTGGTTTTTAAGTCAAACTAGGGATGCATATGAGTCTCTAAGAGTTTGTTAGGCTACTATGAACTCTATCCCACCATGATCGCCACTATGTTAGTGTGGTGATGAGGTAGCCGATTCACTGGATATTCTTTTAACAAGGGCATCTGAATTCCTAAGGGATACTTAGATTATCACTAACTCAGAAAGTCCCACCATGATCACCACTATGTTAGCTCCCCGTAATTTGCTAGATTGATTGAGATACAAATTGACAAGGGTAACATCAAACCAAGCTTTAGAGCTCTAGGATCTAGCCCCCCTAGTCTCAGAGAGGGATCTCTAAATATGTTTGTAAGGATATAGCTTGATGCTTTTAAGAGGTTGATTTTAGGCTAGAAGTTAAGTGCAAGGTATTTTGATTGCTTTTTCGTTGGGTATGCTACTTTGATAGATTTTAGATAGGAAACATGGAATATTGTTAAGTTATTGGGCAATAGAGTCAAACAAGGTCCAGATAAATTTATCAATGGTGTTAAGAGAATTTGGAGGGCAAGTTTACTTGGTTCATTGATCTTTTAAGGTTATTATGGATTTATGAAAAGCACATAAAGATTGAGAACAACAAACTAATAAAGGGCTGAAATAGAATCCTTTATATACTTGTAAACTGAGGGAGTTAGAAAACTCATAAGAACAACCAAAGCATCAAAGGCCTAAGCAGAACCTAATCCATTTGATTTCAGACTGAAAATAGATAATTAACCAAGACAAACATTCAGATAAAAACACAGAAAAGGTAAGAAACTTATCCAACTTTCAGAGCTTCTATCATCTAGAGCAGAAAAGCATTTAAGATACACAAATAACTATAACCATAGAAGGAGAGAAAAACTCTAACATCCAAAGTTACAAATATAAGGTTTCCTTAAAACAGATTCAGGTAAGTAAAGTCAAAGAGCATGTTTTTTATAGACTTCTTTGACAAACCTAGACAAAGCTACTTTAAAGAGATAATTCTAAGAACATAATATTTCAGTGGAAACAATATGCAAGGCTAACCATAAATCATAATTGATGCTAATTGATCTAAATTATTCAAGAAATGGAAAATCTAAGAACTTGTTATAGAGAAAATAAATGGTTTCTCTAATGTATCTTAGCAGAAGAAAACATTAAGGTAGTGAAGGACAAACAGATTTCAGGTGCCATTAGAAAACATTTCTTAATCTAAATTCTTTGTCCTACTACAACATAGAAAGATGGAAAACATAATGAAAACTAGAAAACATAAACAAAATAAAACTTCACCATCAACCAAGCCTATGGATCCTGCAAGCAATCCTTTTCCATCAACAAGCAAATCAGATCATGCATGAGTTCCAAGACATCAATTTCTCTTCAAGAACTTCAAAGGACTATTTATTATTCCAGCATCATTCATCAAAATCCAACGTTTACAATGAGTTCCGAATGTAGTATTTATGCTGCAAATGAGGAGGTGGAACTTTTCTAGGGTTCAAAATGTCATTAATTACAGAGTAAATGCTTCTTGGCCTTTGAAAACCACGCAGGGCATAAGGTAAGAATATCTGTAGCTTCTCTCCGTTTTAAATAACTTTTCCTTAATCTTTGAGATAAAGATAAGTGAAAAAGATTGACTTTAAGGCCTTATCTTATCTTTACAATAAATGTCCTGACAGGTTAAACTATATTCTTTCGTGTAATAACTACTTAATTTTCCCTTTTGGGACAGAAAGCAAGCCACAGGTGACATTTTGATTTATCAAGTGAATCACTGTGTAATTTTCCCTTTGGGACAGAAAATGGGCCAAAGGTGTTAGTTTGATATATTAAGGGAATAACTGCTCCTTTTGATGTATATGAGGCTGCTTTAGCCTAATTTTCCTTAATTTTATCATTAAACTATGCTTTAAGGTTTAATTTTTCTTTTGGCCTTCATAATGCATCATCGTTGTCCCTTTCCCTTTATTCACTGCTTTAAACCTTTGTTTATTTTCCTTTTAACTTTAAAACCTTGATTATGCTTTAATCCTCTATTTTAAGGCTTTGATTTTGCCTTAAGCCTTTACATATTTTTCTAACTTTTTCTTTATCACTGCTTAAACCATTTGTTCTATTTCCTTATCCTTTGACCTTCAACCTTTAATCACTGATTTTTAAAGGGATAATATTTCAGTTTTATCCTCTTAAACTGTGTTTTTGGCCTTATTTTGCCTTTATTATTCATAATCCATTATATCGTCGTTATCTCCTTTCGGACCTTTTTAAAATTCTTTCATCTATCTTTAACTATGTTTTCTTCTTTAACACTTCTTTAATCCTTTAGTCTCTGTTTCTTGTTTGCAGGAGTTTCTTGGCATTTTGGAGGGTTTCCATGATTGCATCGATCAAATGCTTGGAATCAAACCCCATATGTCCCATCTTCCTTGTTAGAACCCTGAGGATCATCATCTCGGGCATTTGCAATTTAGATGTTGTTGTGGACGAGCCTATAAACTTCAGGTTTCCATTAAACCTGCACTCAAACATAAAGCATATTATGAAAACCTTCATGTTTTGGGTAAACTACGATTAGAGGCTTCGAGATGGGTGTTGGAGCAGTGCAGAGGAGGAAAAATGCATGGAGGGAGGGTTTCATGGATAAAATCCAATAACCAGGGTTTCAAAGGTGAGTTGGCGCAAAATGGGGGGAAAGTGGTTTTGGGAATACCACCAATGGTATTTGCGCGAGGGATGGGCGGTAAATGGTTTTTCCCCAGGTGAACATGATATAGGTCCTTGGGCGATGCATGTTCGGCCAAAACCACCTTTTTCATGTTGAAAATGAGTGATCAATTCTTTCTGTGAAATGAACGCGAAATTGAATGTTAACCATCCGATCTAGGGGGGGCCAGATCCATAGCTGTAAGCGAGCATGACAAATGGAAAAGATGTGCGATAAAAGAACGGTGGGGCTGAGCTAAAGTGGGCTCTTTTTCCGTGAGGTGAAAAGGTTCTTCGGGCAGTGTTAAATGTTGAAAGTGGGGGATGTCCGTCAGATTAACAGGATCAATGGTGGGAATTTGATCCGGATGAATGGGTAAATGGAGATCAGGAAATGAAAATGAAGGGGGAGGAAGGCCTGACTATCGTTAGATTGATGAGATCAATGATTGGATGGTTTGGAGGAATAAGTGAAGCAGGGTAGAAATATGAGAGAATACAAAAGTAAATGCCCTTTTGCAAGGGGCGTGGGGGTAGAACATGGTTTGGGAAGTAAAAGTGGGAGATGCAATGATAGCAGTCAGATCTAGGAGATCTACAGTTGAGATATGCTCATGGGGTGAATGGATAAGAGATGTAGAACCCACCTTTATACAAAGAACAGAAACATTTTAACTTAGGAAGAGGGGTTTTTTTACATGGGAAAAGGGGGTTTATAAGAGCAGCAGAGGGGATCAAGGGCAACCATTGGATCAGGGAAATGAACAGTGAAGATTGGAAGAAACACGATGAAAAATCCCCAACGCAGTCGGGTGGGACCGACGGGATTTATAAAGGAAATCAAGTGATGGACGTCGGATCTAGATTTGATCAATGGTGGAGATCAAGTGCGGGGGGATGGGGGTACGGAAGGATCTTCACCGGTGGGGTGCCTCCGCAGTGATCCTGCATCATTCGATCTGGGAGAGATCGATGGTGGGGATTATATTGTAGACATGTAAAAATAATGAATAGGGCGTAGGAGGAGTGAAGTGCGATGTGCCGATGATCATCCGATCTGGAAGTAGATCGACGGTTGAGATTTCATTGGTGGAATGTCTATTGGGGGTGCAACATCAGCGAAGAGTGGAAGGCGGAAGCCCGATGCGATATGTGATGGCCGATGTGATGGAGCGAGGAGGAGCGATGGCCATCACATCGAGATCGAGATCAACAGCTAGGATTTTATCGAGAGATCCAATCGGTAGAGAAAGGAATGCGGGAGTGAAATGTGATGGCCGTCGAATCTTGGGGATTGGACGATCATGATTTTATTGGAGGATTAGCATATCGGCGAAGTTGGGGTCTGGGAAAGAAGAAATAGGAATGGGCCGATGTGCCGATGGGTCAATGCGCTTGGGCACAGAACGTGGTCTTATGCCAGAAAAAGGGGCTAAGGCTAAGCCGAACAACACTTACGGCCTATTTCATATAAGAGAGCAGAATAAGGCCAAAAATGAGGTTTTTTATGTATTTTAGAGCTTCTGGTAGGATAAAAAGGATAGCTTTAAACCAGAAAAAAGGGGTTTTTATAGGTTTAAAGGGGATTTTGATGAAATGGAGTATGAAAGGGAATAAAAAGAGGGATTTGACAGGAGGAAAAGGGGTTTGCAAGGAAAATTGATGGAATGGGTGAAATGAAGGAAAAGGGAGGTTTTGAAACAATATTTTATATGAACAGGTTTTCTTTGAGGAATTTGAAGGAAGGTTATCAATGACATGGACTTCTGAAAGATAATGAACAGAGAGAGGCTTTAAGAAGTCACAAATTTTGTATGAAATTTTTTTCTTGAAGACTAACAGACTTGTTTTAGCCATCATCAGTTATGACAAAATTTATTGATGGCTAGTAGTATCCTTCCAAAAATTTATTCACTATCTCAATTTGACCATTAGATTAAGGATGATAAGATGATCTATGAGAAAGTTGAGTACCCAAACAAGAAAACAATTCCATTGAAAAAAATCCAGTAAAAATGGGATCTTTGTCACTTACAATAATATTTGGGTTTCCATGTGGATTTTGAATTGTTTCCATAAATGTAGTAGAAACTATACTTGCTTTAAATGGACGAGATAATACACAAAGTGTGCATACTTGGTAATTCTTTCAACTACTACCATGATGACACTTTTTCCTTCAGACTTAGGTAAACATGTGATAAAATCCATTGTAATCTCCTCCCAACGTTGACGTGGAATGGATAAAGGTTGTAGAAGACTTAGGGTCTTAATTGTCTCAACTTTATTTTGCTGGAAAACCAAAAATTCTGTCACAAACTTTTGAATATCAGATTTAAGGCCATCCCAAAGAAAAATATTTCTTCAACCTGTGGTAAGTTTTTAAAAATCCTAAGTGTCCTCCTAAAGGAGAAGTGTGCAATTCCAAAATAAGTTTTTTTTATGGTTGGGAATTATTACAAATATATAAGCGATCTTTGTACAAAAGGAATCATTTTTCTAGCTAAATTTATCAGATGTACTAGGATCTTGCTACAACTTTTGAATGAGTGTTCACACTTCTTCATCCTTCTTCCATTCGTCCCTGCTTCGGTTATCCGATATGGGTGGATAATAGAAATGGCACAAAGAAATTCTTGTACCTCTTCATTCTTTCTTGAGAGTGCATTTGAAACAACATTTATCTTCCCTTTTTTGTATATGATTTCAAAGTCATACCTCAACATCTTTGTGACCGATTTTTTCTGCTCTTCTGAAGATATTATTTGTTCCAAAAGGTGTTCAACACTATCATGATCAGTTTTTACCTTGAAGTGTCTTCCCATTATGTAAGGTTGCCATTTCTTTAGTGCATGTAGCATTTCTAACATTTCCTTTTCATAAATGGCTTTATGTAAATTCATTTATTCGATTGGATGATTTTCAAAATTAATAGGTCCTCTTGCATTAAAACAATACCAATTCCATTTCCCGAGGCATCGCATTCCTCAATAAAGGTTTTTGTGAAGTCTAGCATAGCTAAGACCGGTGGTAGGCACATTTCCTCTTTAAGATGTTAGAAGGCCTTAGTTGCTTCAGGAGTCATGAAAATGCATCTTTCTTCAATAATGTTGTTAGGGGTGCTACTATTCTCCCATAATTTTTAACAAACTTGCGATAATACCCTGTTAACCCGAGAAATCCTCACAACTACTTTATGGTTGTGGGGAATTTCCATTCCTTAATGGATTTAATTTTGTTAGGGTCTACCTTAACACCCTCGTGAGATACAATATGACCCAGATATTCCACCTCTTGCACTCCAAAGAAATATTTGGATGTTTTTTCATATAATTTTTTCTCCTCCAATATTTTGAGCACCCTGTCAACATGTTGAACATGATCCTTCGAAGACTTGTTGTAGATTAGTATATCATCAAAAAATACTAGAACAAATTTTCTAAGGAAGGGTTTGAAAATGGAATTCATCAAACCTTGAAATGTAGAAGGTGCATTGGTAAGGCCAAAAGGGATGACCAAAAATTCATAATGACCCTCATGAGTTTGTAATGTTGTTTTCGGAATATCTTTAGTCTTCATTCTAATTTGATGATATCCTAAATGAAGATCCATGTAATTCATCCAATAATTAATAAATAATATGAATGGGAAATTTATCTTTAATAGTGAGCTTATTGATCTCCCTATAATCAGACACATGCACCGTGATCCATACTTCTTGTGCACCAATACTACTCGAGCAGAGAAATAACTTTGACTAGGTTGAATTATACCATTCTCTAACATTTCTGCAATCATACATTCAATTTTGATCTTTTGGATATAAGGATATATATAAGTCCTAATGTTTGGAGGAACACTTCCTGGAATAAAATAAATAGCATGATCATGATCACGAATAGGTGGGAGTCCTTTAGGAGTTTTAAACACCTTGGAATGATTGTCGAAGACTTTTTGGAGATCTAGAGAAATAGATGATATTGATGTTGGAACTTCTAGTGAGAATACTTGTGCAATTATGCCTTGTTTTTATTTCTTCAAAATATTTGTCATTACATTAGAGCTTATTGTCTTTCTCATCTTCCCTGTGATACCCCGTAATTTTACTTCCTTTCCTTCCCAAAAAAATCCAAGAAAAGTTCTTGAAAATTAAAAGCTACTGTCCCCAAATATTGTAACCATTGTACTACTAGTACAACATCATGACCTCCCATTGGAATGGAAAGCATTGGACTATTCAATACATTTTCCCCCATGGTTATCTTGATGTTATGGAATTTTTAAGATAAATTTATAGTTCCTCCATTTGAAACCATCACTTGACATTCTGGTGTTGGGTATAGGAAAAAATTCAATTCCTTAGCTACCTTAGAATGAATAAATTTATGGGTACTACTCAAATCAATCAATAATATTACCTTTTTCTTCTTGATATGTCCTTATATCTTGAGAGTTTGAGGAGTGGTAATTCCAGTCAATGCATTACACGATATGGTCGGAATCATTTCTTCTTCTTCTAGGGTTGGTTCCTATTGTATATCCTCTTGTTTTGAAGTTTCTTATTCATTTTCTTCCTCCTATTCACTATCTATGTAAAATAATTTTTTCTGAGCACACTTATGACCCTTAGTGTATTTTCTATCACAACTGTAGCAAAGCCCTTTTTCTCTTTTTATTCCAATTGTTGTGGTGTTAACCTTGTAGGTTGTGGAAGTCTACGAGTAACAACACTTCTATCTTTATATATGTGAGTGGTAGGCTTCCTTGTCACCATAACTTTACATTCATTTTTTCTTGCCAACCTGAATGCCTTCTCCAATGAATAAGGTTCCCAAACACGAAACTCATCCTGGATGTTATCCTTTAAAGTCCCTATGAAGACATCAATCTTGTGTTCCTTTGGAATATCAATGACCCTTATATTCAATTTTTGGAAGTCCTCAATGTGCTACCCCAATGAACCATTTTTTTGAGATTTATCAATAGGCTAGAAAGGTGTCGCTCTTTGTATCCTCATCATGTGCTATCATTTCCTCCGTAAAAATTTACCAAGTGACAATTTTTTTACGAGAGAAAAGCCATCGATACCATACAACTGTATTTTGTTCTAAATATAAAGTTGTAATGCATACCTTTTGTGTGTTTTGTGTTAGTCATCAATAATTTTTTCTTTTTTAGATGACTAAAATGCTTTGTCCTGGATTTCTAGAAACAAAAATCAAGAATCATGTGAGTTCTAGAAATCTCTTCAAAAAGGAATTTTTCACTATCCTGCTCCTCTCTCGAAGCATGGCCAATCTATCTCCCAGACAAGACCGAATCCTGGACTAATTTCCCTCACTCTCACTATTTTTTCCACCTCTTCCTATAAAACTCCATCTTTGTTTGCCTAATCCCTCCAGTTTCATACCTTTTTTTGCCAAGTAAACCAAACTTTTTCCCCTACTCAGCAAGTTCCTCAAGAAATGGTGTTCTCAAAACTCCCTTTCTAAAGCTCTTTGAAGTAAAAAAAGGTTTTCTAGTTGTCTAGGATGGTAGTGGATAATACAATTTCAAAATCTTGTCTCCTCATCCAAACCCTGATTTAGGCTTTTCAGTCAAAAACCTATTCCAAGGACATTACAATAAGTCAAATAGGGTCACCTAGGTTATGCACTATCATGGTTCTAAATTCACTATTTCCGCAGGTATTCAAAGGTAAATTCAACAGAACACAAGGATGAGGCTTATCATTATCCAAATAACATCAAATACCTCCAAAGCTATCCTATTGATCAAGCGGTAAGCATGCAAAGAAAAAATTTACCATGTCCAAGAATTTTTGAAGAAATGCTTTGTAAATGGCCAACAACAGAACATACGCAAAGAAGGAGACCTAAAAATCTCATAAAGGCATCCACAGCTGGTAGTAAAATACAACAAGCTTAAGTTTACAAGGAATATCATGATCTTATGAGAGATAGTTATGAAGTGTTTCCCATCAAAAGGTCCATGCAGGTCCTAAAATACAGTGGCACATAAGAAACACTCTACATCAATCAAAAATATCATTAAAAAGTTGTTTGGCCTCAAGCATGAATCTTGTAGAGGGACAGCTACCCCTTGCTCACACTCCTGCAAAGAAGACCAAAAAGACATCAGATTAGCCATGAGGTAAGGTAAAAGAGAAGGATCATCATAACCGGACCATTCATAGCAAGAAGAAAGTAGCAGGTATGTGTTTAATGGGAATCCAGATGTATGAATTTTTTTACCAAGCAATAGAGAAATAATAGGGTTACAAAGGAAAAACAAAACCTCAACCCTCCAAATGATCATTGAAGGATTTTTAGACATAAGTGATGAGTTTAATAAGTGTTTCTTTGAGAACATAGAAGACAACCCTGTTTTCTTTTTCCTAAACATCCCTAAAAACTAAGAAGTTTGGGAAGATGGACAAAGAGGGTCAAAATAGTGACAAAGAAACCTCCTTCATCACAGCAGATGGTTTCAAGGGTTTTCAAACTACCTTCTAAGGTTTGGCAGACAAGCACTATACTCCACTACACCAAAGGCAGAAAGATGATGAAGAGTATCAACAAGAAGAGACAAGAAATGTCAGTTAAAAGGTCTCTTTTCTCTAAATAACAGTTAGAGACATATTCCAGTGGCTAAAAGGGACAAGCATGGGTATAAATTTCCAAGGACAGAAACTATGACAAGCATGGGTCATCATTGATCAAGTAAAGAGTCCAAGTTCAAAAGAGACGGTGATCAAAAGGTTTTCAGAAGACATTTAAAAACAACTCCTAGGATTGAAAAAAGATGAAAAGGACATGGAGAACATAGGACTCATGTATAGAGACAACATCCATCAATAGACAAAAGTAGATGTCTAGGTTCAAAAGGTGAAAAATGGAAAAAAAAAATCAGAATCACCAAGTCTGCCAAAGTTTGTAAAAAAGGTGCCAGATCACAGGTTAAGCTAACTGTGCTAGATGGATCTTTAGAGAAGTATGAGTTATGAGGTGAAAGAAATAGTAAGGTTAAATAGTGAATAAAGAGCAGTTAAGAATTATTTAATCATACTTCAGTGGAAAAAATTTAGATTGTAAATGCAGATAGAATTAAGGTGCCCCAACAACAAATCTTAATCTAAAATTTCTGATTTATAATTATATGAACAAATGCACAACGAAGGAAACAACGAAAACATTTAAATAGAGAAATAACACATCACCATTTTTACATAGCTCAAGAATCCTGTAAACAGTCTTTGATTATTGATGTCCAGCTCCAAAATTACAGTGCTCCAATATAGTAGTTCTTACAATGCAGGGGCTAACAATATCCAACCATTGATTATGAAAATGCAAGCAATATTTAACTAAATTTTGAGTCGGTTGCCCTAATCTACTTTGGCCAAATTCATTATTTACAAACAACTGAAAATTAAACAGGTATGGCTCGACAAGGCCCGAACAAAGAAAATATCTGACAAAACACCCCCTGTGGAATTAATTTTGGTAACTCTTCAAGAATGAAAAACTTACGTGGCTCTTCGTAAATCAAAAGTAGGCTTGAAGGTAGCATGTGATGATCTTGAAGAGGCAATGAATGATGGCTCTAACATCTAGCCCTGATTTTCAAAATATCAACGTTGGGTAATTAAGTCTGGTGCAAGGCATAACCACTTTACATTGATTAGTGACTGTGTCAATGAGTTTACTACCTTTTCTGTTTTTGTCGTTATAACATAACAAGTTTGCATGAACACCTTGCTCGACTCGACCCTTGGTGTCGTTTTGCTACCCGAATCCTTTTATGTCGTGTTTTAACCTTATTTATTCATAAAATGATGTTAAAACATCATATGCTTGACTTGACCCTTTTTCTAAGCAAAACAACGTAAAAACTCAATATACGAGATCTGTAAACCTTTAGATTTCACCTTGGAGCTGCATCGCTTTTCGCAAGTTTTGCGATTTACGATATAGGAAAAGGAATCAACGATGCAATGCGAACTGGGAGGTGACGTGGAGGGAATGTGGGACTGGACCACAGCTCGCAATCACAAATATTTAACATGAAGCAGTAGAGGTATACTATAAAAGATGTGGAGTACGAAGCGCGGGGAGGAAGGAGGTGACGTGGAGGGAATGTGGGACCCAACCGAAGCTCATAGATCACAAACTTTAAGTTTTTTTTATAAGCGTCGAAGGTTAACTATGCGAAATGCGATTTTCACTGTCAGAGGATGATGTGGCAAGGAGGATGGAGCCTAATGTATTGGCGGAGTTATAAAGCGGCGAACGATTTTAGCGGTAAGGTAAGTTTATGATGTTTCGTATGATATGTCAATGTATTTAAAACGACTGTGAAGTGGGGGGGGCAGAGCTGCTATGGTGGGGCCAACTGCATTGCAAGTTAAACAAAATACATTGTGGTCGTTTCAAACGGTAAGTTAAAAATTGTGCGATGCGATATCGCACATCGACGATCACAGGTTTTAACGTTTGGAAAAATGGAACAAGCTGTAAGTTGCAAAATGTGATGGATGGTGGGGGAAGGGTGACGTGTCAAGGAGGATGGCCCCACTTTAATCGCAATCGGGAAATAAGGAAAAGTGGAGGTGAAACATTGATATAGCGGTGAAAAGGAAAGGTATAAAGATAAAGTGGAAAGGCAGAGGAAAGGTAAAGTTTAATGATTTTTTAAGGGGAATGGAATGAAAAGGAAGTGTGGCAGGTGAATGGGTCCCATTTCATCACATTGGTGGGAAAAAATGATTTGGCATAAGTCTTTAAGAGGTCAGGTTAAAAAACTATGGGATGCGATGCGTGGGCGATAGGTAAGGTTTATTTGCGTGCTCTGGGTGAAAGGGCCCCACTTCATCGCATCGGCGGGAAAACAAAATTTGGCATAAGTCTTAAGAGGTAAAGTTAAAAACTTGCGATCTGCAATTGCAATTGAATCTCTGACATTGATCGTTACTCAGATCCAACGGTTCTCACTGCTCCCTTGTTATGGTTTGTCAATCTTATTTCCTTGGTTGCGCCTGTTCATTTCTTAGCTATTCATAGAATACTTGCCCAGCGTTCCCAACTTGACCTGCTTTAGCATTCACAACTCAAACCAAATGCGTGCATGACTTGACCCAATCATGTTCAAGACTCTTCCCTTGTTTTTTTTCTGCCTTAACTGCTTCTCTGCGGCCTTTGCTTCCTCTGATTCTAATGTTGCTCCTTTTTTAACTATAAAACTTGGGTGTTAATAGTTGAAGAAGGGGTTTGAAAGAAATAAGGTGTACAAATTTATAACATGGAGGAAATGAGGGGCATAGAGGGTGAATGAAATGGAATGAGGGCAACAATGAAGTTTGATCACCATCACACCTTATCAACAACACTTTCTTCCTTCTTTTCTGAAAATAAATGACAGTGAGGGAATATCATTTTCAGTCATGACCAAATCTAAGCAATAATTAGTCACCTGGTGATACTTTCAAATACAGTGGTCTAACAGTGGCTCCAGCTGGGGATGGAAGCTCCTTAAGGAGGTAGCGAGAACACTATAGACTAGTGGCCTGATCCCAACCCTGTAACCTGATCTGTGGCTGAAACTGTTAGCTCCCTATAATTTTTCAGAATGGCAAGACCAAATAGACAAGGGTAACATCAAACCAACTTTGGAGTCCTAGGACCTAGCCTTCCTAGAGTCAAAGATGGCTCTCTCTATATTTGTATAAAATATTTAACTTGATTAATTCAGGATGTTAATTTTAGGCTAGTTAAAATGATAGGGTTTTTTGTTTTGTTTTTTTGGTTGGGTTGCTTGTTAAGTAGAATAGAGAGAGTAAGAGAAATTCAAACCATTGGGCTATGGGGTCTGTGAAAGGCTTGAAAGGTACAACAATGAATCAAGGGTGTTTCATAAGGAAAGTTAACAAAGCCAAATGGATCTTAATAGATTATGTGGGTGTGAAATGAACATTAAATTGTGAGTTTAGTACGTTTAAAGGGAAATTAAGAATCCTTTAACATATACTATAACAAGAAGAGTCTTTAAGATCACTATGCTTAAGAAAGAACCAAAGGACAGGGCACACCATAAACTTCTTTGGCCTAGCGTTATCAAGTAAACTTTAAGACAACAATCCAACAAACCCTAGAGAGTAGGGAACTCCTAAATTCTTCAATCAGAATTCAAAGACCTTCAAAGTGACTATTCAAGATGGACCAAAGGACAGGGAAAACCAAAAAAATATTTAGCCAAAACCCTAGTAAGTAAACTTCAAAGAAATCCTTAAGGACAACATTTCAAGCATATCAAAGGATAGGGAAAACCATAAAATTCTTTAGCCAAACTCTAGTTCTCCAATCAAACCCAACAGAGGAAAAAATTTATACAACAGAAAGCAGACAGACTTAAGGTGCTTCTAACAACATATCTTAACCTAAATTTTTTTCTTTTGTTACAAGGGAAATTGATATAAAAAATGGTAAACAGAAGGAAACAATTACAAAATTAGAATAACATCACCATTTAACAAAGTCCATGAATCATGTGAATGTGCTTGTTCCATTGATATTCAGTCCAAAATAGTTACAAAGCTTCAAATCCAACTTCTTCACAACTCAAATCTATGAGTTATTCAGATCAACAACCAACCAACAAAAACTATGAAGCATACATGCAATATTTATCTGCAAAATGATGAGGTAAACCCTTGCTAGTGTTTCAAATGTCATTCATTACATAGTTAATGCATTTTGACCTTTGAGACCATGCAATGCTGAAGGAAAAATATCTAAAACTCATTTATTGCAAAAATAACTTCTAACAAAACTATTTGAGCTAATTTTGGAAATTTTTTGACTTTAAGGCTTGAAAATATATTTTTCAATCACTCATGGTAAGGGTGCAGCTCCAAGGTACAGGGGCGCAACGCTAGTGCAAACACGTAGTGCCAAAATTGAGAAAATGTCCTGTTTTGCAGCTAACTTTTGGATGCCTTCCCGGTGTCCAAATGAGCTCCATGATGGCTCATTGGAAAGGTCTCTAAGTATATTTTCCAAATATTCTTCCAATTTTAATAATGGTTCCAATTTTTCTTATCAAAAATTACTTCTCCCAGGACTTATAAACGCACAACGCCAGTGCCAAAAAGAGGGCAGAAAGGTGATTTTTTGGTAGTTTTTGGCCTTTTTGAGGGACCAGTTGTGCTCCAAATATTCTGAAGCTTTCTAAGGTTGATGTAATAATCACTAGGAAAATTAGGATGCTGACCATTTTGTATTTGAGTGCCCCAAAAAAGAGCACAGCGCCAATGCCACTGTGCGTTTGGCCCAATTTTCTTCAAGCCAAACTGTCAAAAATTCAAAATTTGCACTAAAGTGCCAAAAATGGAATTTGATTTGCTGATAATGGTTTAGAGGCTTGGAGGGACCCCTCAGCAATAATATTTAGTTTTTCCTTCTCTTTTTCCTCATTTAGAGGCTAAATCTTTGCATGGGCTCATTTAAGCTTGGCCCTTGCAATCTTGTTTCTCATGGCATAATGTCTTGCCATCTTCCTCTGCATATCAGTATCTCTTTTTTCCTTCTCTAGTTGACCCTCTAAATGAAATTTTCCCCTCTCAAGCCAATATTCTCTATATTTGCTAATTTCTATGGCAAGAAATTCACTTGGAGTGAGATGTTATGCCAATTTTGCCTCTTTCTCTGTTTCCTGGCCTAAAGCCTTCTTCAACCCAATTGTACTTGGTCTCTGCCTAGGAAGTTGTTCTTCCTCATCCTAACTGTCATAAAAAGTGCCCAAGGTCTCATCTAGCAAAGCCTTGGCCTTTCCGGCCTCTTTCTGAGCTCTAATTGCTCTGACCTCACTAATGGCCTGCTTTGTCTTCAACTGCTGATTCTCTAACTCAAAATAGTTAATCACATTATTTTCCCTACCAAGATTAGCTTGAAGCTCACTAATATTAGAATCCTTGCTTTTGATCAACATATTGGTAATCCTCTCCTCATCCTCATCATCAAGGTCAATTAACTGAAACTCCTGCTCAATTTCATGTTTATCCTCCTGTTCAACAATGACATGCTCTGTAACCTTTTCCTTGCCCTTATCAACCTGTTTTGCTGATGAAGAAGGTAGGGCCCCTTTCACCTCAAGTGAAGCAAACATCTGCCTATGGCCTCTCTGATATGTGAAAGGAAATCACTCAATGTCAATCATTTTAGTGCCAGCTGTCTCAATGTTCCTTTCCTTGCTTGATGCTCTGGTATCATGATATGATGGTGAAGGGTGGTGCAAAGGTGATGAGTAAGGATCATCATGAGGTGAATGGATGTGAGTGGATGGTGATGTATGAACAGAAGGATGTGATGCATAAGTGGACATGGGAGGATGAGAAGATGAAGGAATATCCTGCTGATGATGGCCAGGTGGAGTAGTGAAGACCTCATTGGCAATGAAGGTATCCCATGGAATGTTTTTCTGCTGGAGTTGATGCATGACCACCATCTTGATGAGTGAATGATGAAATAGGCTTTGCATTTGCTGATTATAATTTCTCTTTTACACAATGTATGCCATTTTGTCAATTCTACTGAAAAGATAATATGGCATATGCAACATCCTAACTCTAGTGAAATGCATAAGAAGACGGCTGTGGTATGAGTAGAGGTGGGAAAAACTTCTCTCACATGTGAAATACTTCATTATTATCTTCATCATGGGTGCATATCTATCAAGAAGATGAGAAAAAGGGTATATGGACTTGTAGTGATATTTATACCTAGGTTTAAGGTATGGTTCAAAATAACTCATGTCCAAGTTTTCTTGTTTGAACCACTTCTCTCCCACACTAGGTATCCCTGTAGCAGCTGCAATCGCATCAGTAGACATCTCAAATGTAACCCCAATAAGATTGACCTACTTGTCATGTAGGTTAATGATGGATAATCTTGTTAGCTCTGGGTGATTTTGGACTTGCTCCACCTTCTCACAAAACTCAAAGCAGCCCACATGTTTAAAACAACATACAAAGAGAGGAGAGGCCGTGAGTTCCTTGGTGGTGATAGGTTCAAATCTGTTTATCTTCCCTCCCTTATGATCATGTATCCTTGGCATTTGTGCTTTGATACCACTGGCACTGTCTTCTTCCTCTGACATGTTAAACTCAGTTTTGTAAAACCCTAGAATGGTAAGTGAAAATGAGATGAGGGGAAAGAAATGAAATGACAACTTTGCAAAATGAAGGGAATGAGTGTGAAATGAAGGGAATGAGTGGAAGGGAATGGGTGTTATCACAAAATAGATGAAGGAAAACCCTCAAGCAGTATAATCACCCTTGTTTATGATTGATTTACTTTAAGGAGGATGAAATAATGGTAAAATAGTGATTTCAAGCTCAAAATTAGGGTTTTCTTAGGGTTTCACTTAGGGTTTCATTCCCATTCAATTAAATGATGACCAAAGTAGCTTCAAATCAAGGTTTATGCTAGGTAATTACCCCTCAAGAGTTTTTGGAGGATCTTGGAGATGATTTAAAGGTGATTTGATGTGATTTGAGTGGCCCTAACCCTTGGAAAACTCCTCTGTCTAGGCACGCAACACCACTGGTTGAGGGAGTAGCGCCAACCCAAGCACGCAACGCCAGTCTCTGAGCACACAGTGCCAAGGAAATTCAACACAGGATCCTTTTTGGCAAGGGCACAGCGCCAGTATAAAGCACGTTGAAAAAATTGGGCAAGGGCACAATGCCAACTCCCCAACGCGCATTGCCAAGGAATTTGGCTTGAATTATTCTTGCAAACTCACAAATGTTTCCTTGAAGAGAATTCTTGATGTTTTGAGATGCAACAATGACTCATTTGAAATTTAAAATGGGCTTTTATAGACTTGTAGATTTAATTTAACTTGAAAAACCCACTTTATAATGTTTTGAAGTCTTTTTACTTTGTCACTGAAACTCTTTGACACCTTTTTGCTTGCAGGTTGCTTAAGTCACGGAATTGGCTTTTCTTTTGATCATTGAGGCTTGACATGTTTACTTTGACAGTTTTTGGATGATTACACATACTAGCATCTTCAAAATCTTCTGTATTTTCCATCATAAATCTCAACTCATATTTTTCACCTTCTTTAGCCACTTTTTTCAAAACCCTAAGTGTCTACAGTAATTTTACAACAATCATCAGTGTTGTCTTCTAATTTCTCTATAGCCCTTTCAAGTTCATTCATTTTTGTCCAGTTCACCTCACCTTTTTCCATATTCCATCAATATTTTCTGATAGACTTTCTTCATGTTTGGCCTTGTGTGCTTCCTCCATGTCATTTTTTGCAAGTGATCACTACTTTGGCACTAAAATGGGCTAACTAGTTCATAACCCTAGTCATATTCAAGACCAAGTGTTTCCCTTTCCCTTGCGGTAATTTTTTTTCGTTCAGGAGTAGATAATCTACATCATTAGTACTTCCTGCTGATAAATATTCCAACACTTTTGCATAAGTGCTAGAATTTTTCCATTTTCCTTATTTGCAGGTTCTGGACTGATAAGATAAACCTTTTTGGAAATTTTAGGTCCTTCTTGATTAACCATGTCTTGGCATTCTATTACATCTGATCTAGATTCTAGAAAAGGAAAAGTAGTGCCTGAAACATCCAAGGATGACCTTAAAAAAATGTAAAACCCTAATGACCCAATGGGAGTACTTTTGACCTGATTTTGACTAAGATTTGACTTAGAGATTTTCAAGTGAAAAAAGAGCATTGTTATAGGTTATTATGCCAAAAAGAACATGGGAATAAGTTAGCAACAAGAAACCCTATAGGGAGGGTGGAGTTTATTGACAGGGGAAAACAGGGGGAAATGAGGTTCTAGGTAGGAAAGAAAGATGAAAATGAGAGGTGTAGGCCCATAAGGAGTCTTTTAAGAGCAACAGGGTGACTTTGAGATGGAAAACTGATAGATAGGGAAAAAGGTTTTATTAAGATAATGAAGGCAATGATATTTCTGAAACTCAAGATATTGAAGGAATATTGTTTTCAGAAAGCTATAACCATTCTATATTCATCTAAATATAGTAAAAAATACTGATGACTAATAGAAACCTTAGAGCTGAAGTCAACACTCTTTGCAAACTGAAATCTGGAACACACTTGATCCCGAAACTGAAAAGTGACATGAAACTGAAAATTGGAAAAATTCTCAATATACTGTGGTCATATTCACACCTAACTAACCAATCTACAATTCTAATCATTTTTCTTCATTTTGGGGTGCATTTAGACGTGCGGACCCTAACCTCTTTTTTTCTTTTGAATTTCTAACCTATCACCTATCCCTTATTTCTCTAATTGGTTCAGATTAGGTTGTTGATCCAATGTCATTTTCTACCTGGATGCTGATAAACCAATATTAAATGGTTTGGAAAATCTTCATTTTCTAACCGATCAACAGAAAATTCATAATTGTACAATCATGCTTAGACTGTATGCTTGCACAAAACTCTTTTCAATAGTAGTGGCACTTTGATTTGCAACACTTTCAAATATATATATATATATATATATATATATATATTGTGGGGCTTTCTCTTTTCCTTTCTTAAATACCCTTTTTTTTTCTTATCAAACTAGGCTTATGGCCTTCACTTCGGGCTTCAACCTTGTCCAATGGATTTTTGAAAATTGTAGGACTATGTTATTTACAATGATGAAATTTTAATCTGATTTTTTAACAAAAATAATGTTTCAGGATCCTGGCATTGACAGGACCTCCAAACAGCTCTGTTCCATCCATCTCTTGCAAGAAAAATGCATTATCTCCTCTAAAAGAATGAATAATGTATGGGCCTTTCCACAGGTTGTTAAACTTGCCATGCTTACCTTTATCCTCCCTTCTGGAATCCCATTTCATCACTTTATCTCCAATATTGAAATCATTTGCCTTTGTTCTTTTTTCAAAGATCTTATTCATATTCTCTTGCACCACCTGAGTTACGTTGTACACCTCTTCTCTGGACTGTCGCAGTTGAATGGTTTGGCTTATTCTTCTTTGCACATCATTTTCTTCAGCCTGCACTTCTTGAATGAGTTTCATGGCTGGAAATCCTAATGATGTCAGGAAAACTGCATCCATTCCATATACTAACTAGTATGGTGACATGCCAATTGATGTCTTAGTTGTCAGTCTACCAGCCCACAATGCATGCACCAATTTGTTATGCCAGGATTTCTTGTTCGTCTTCCAACAACTTCTTGATGATGTTGAGGAGGCTCTTGTTGGAGGAATAAAATAGCCCATTACCTTGAGGGTAATAATCTATTGAATGCCCTAAATAAATGTGATATATGTGGCAAAAATCCACCATATTTTTGGAATTAAAAGCATCAATGTTTTCTGTGATGATTTTTCTAGGAAAACCAAATTTGGATAGGATTTTGGCTTCAAGTAATTTGATAATCATCGAGTTAGTAGAAATTCTGGAAGAAATGGCCTCTATCCATTTACTAAAATAGTCTATAGCAGTGAGGATCCATTTATGCTGGGCAGAGGAGGAAGGGTGGATTTATCCAATGAAGTCTAAACCCCATTGCTGGAAATGAGCTTCAATAGATATTGGCTGTAAAGGCAGAGGCAACAACTTTCTTTTTCCCTAAAAAATTTGGCATTTATGACAGGTATCTACCATTTTTTGGATATCTGGGAAGAGAGATGGCCAATAGAAACCAGCCCTAAGGATCTTGTTAATAGTGGTTTTCCAATAGAGATGGCCTCCACAATCCCCTTCATGGAATTCCTTCATGACCTTATTTGCATCTTCTTGAAGCAAACATTTAAGCAATATTCCCCCAGAATCTTTTCAGTACAAAAAATTTTCTAGGATGCAGAATTTTACAGCTTTCAATTTCAAGAATCTAGCTTTTGTTTTGGACAAACCAGGAGGAGAATTTAAATAAAATATAACATATATTATATCTGCATACTAGGGAGAATTTAGGAATACTTCCTCAATAGGTGGAGTCGCCAGCTCCTCTTGTTTATCCGTTGAATGAATCATGTTAATATCTAGTGCTTGAAAATTTGTTTTAGCCATCAATTTGGCAAATCCTTGCCCATTGATCAGTTTGGTGGGTCTGATCTCTAAATCATACACCAAGATGATATCAATCCACTTGCATCTTTTTCCATCAGGATCCTGTGTTAGGATGTCTTTGACAACTGTATTGGCACAAATGAAATGATGTGTGAATGCAAAATGTAAACTCTAAAATATTTCAGTGCTTTGATGAAGGAAAAATCCTGCTTTTCCATGATATTGTACTCCAAAGGTGTATCCCTTAAAGCTTGGCTGAAAAATGCTATGGGCTACTCTTGTCCATCATTATTTTTCTACAGCAATACAACAACAATTTTGTGTACTAATGTAAAGGAGAAAATGATGAAATCTTTGGTGAAATCAGAGCTGATTAGGACCGGTGCTGTAGTGAGTGCTTGCTTTAACAGGTTAAAGGAATTTTTAGCCTCCCTGGTCCACTTCACTCCTAAATCTCTCTTGAGCATTTTGGTGATATTCCTCAGGAGTTCTGCAAGGTTTGGTATAAACCTCCTCAAAAAATTTATCTTTCCAATGAAATATTGTAGCTCTTTGATGTTTCTGGGATGAGTGATTTGTAGTATGCCCTCAATCCTGTCGGGGTCAATCTTGATCCCTTCTTCTGATATGATGTGGCATAGAAGCTTTCCTTCTTCAAGACCAAATAATGATTTCTTAGGATTCATAGATAGACCGAATCTTATGCTATTTTCAAAAACTCTTCTCAAATGGGCCAAATGTTCTTCATTAGTTTTTTAATATACTGTGATATCATCAAGATATATCACAATGAAAAGACCAATTTCTTCTGAAAAATAAATATCCATTTCTCTTTGAAAAGTGGCACCAACATTTATTAATCCAAAGGGAATTTTTGTATACATGAAGGTTCCCCAAGGAGTAGTAAAAGTTTTTTTGTGTTGATCATCTGAATGCACCAGCACTTGATTGTACCCCGAAAAGCCATATAGCAGGGAGATTATTTTGGAGCCCACTACCTTTTGCAATATGTGGTCCATGTTTGGTAAAGGGTAGTTGTCCTTAAGAGATGCCTTGTTTAGATTTCCAAAGCCAATGCAAAGCCTGATCTCACCTGTCTTATTTCTTGTAGGTACAACATTGGAAACCCATTTGGAGTATCTGATTGGGACTATTTTCTTGGCATCATACATTTTCTTGATCTTCTTCTCAACCAGAGGCATTTGGATAGGATTTATCCTATGAAGTTTCTGTTTGAAAGGATTCTGTTTCTCCTTGAATGGAATTTTGTGCTCGATAATATCAGTATCATAAGATTTCAGGTCTTCATAACTCCAAGCAAACACATCAATAAACTCTTTGAACAAAGCAATGTATTTTTGCTTTATGGATTTTGACAGTGTATTTGATAACTTTATCATCTTGGGCTCTTGCTCACTTCCCAGATTTCACTCCTCTATATTCACTTCTGTAGATTCCATTTTTGGTTTCCTAGCCACATCATTGAAATCAAATATTTCCTCCAAAGGGACAAGTCCTCTAGGAAAGGTGTTGTCTTTGAATTCTAGTACTTCAAATTCCTCCTTTTCTGGATCTTCATACATCTTTGTCGTATGTATATCTTTATTTGCTAAAAAATTAATATCAAAATTATGAGGAGGTTCCTCCCTGCACATTTGTTCTTTAATGGAGCAGTCTTTTTCACAGTCTAGGTCCAAATTGGAATCTTCAAAGTCACCCTTAGATTGCAAGAAATTCTTAATCTGTTTGTCATTTCCAAAGACTTGCCAATATCTCATATTTCTAGGAACTTTTGGGTGGTGTTTGACTTGCACTATATATTGTGTTTTAGGATGAGGTAATTGACAAGTGTTGGTTGAAAATGCTAACCCATTAGCCAGGATATTCTGATTTCTTGGAACTGTAGCAAGGTCATATTCTTCAAATTCTTTTAGGAGGTCAAGGGAAACATTTCTGTATGCTCTCAATCTAGGATGTTTGGCTTAATATTATCCCTTGATTTGTTTAATAACCAGCTCAGAATCCCCATGAATAGAAATTATTTTGGCTCCTAATTTCTTCAGTAGTTGTAAACCCAAAAGGAGTGCCTCATATTCTGCTATATTGTTGGTACACTAAAATTTTAGCTTGTAATAATTCCCTTCTGCGTATTTATTTTCAGTATTACATACCCACACCGCTGCTCCTGAGCCAAATTTGCCACAAGAACCATCACAACTCATGTTCCAAAAAGGTTCAGTTTCAGACTTGTGTTGCACGATTTCCATTTGGTTTGGCTGTTCTCTCTCATGGTCTTCTTCTTCTCTAGCTACTTGTTCATTAAAATTTTCATCATTGTAAAGGATAAATGAATCAATATCGGAATGGAAAGAGTACAGGGGGTAGTTATGAGGCTTTTCTTGACTTCTCACCATGTATTTCATTAGAGTATCCCTATACAATATCCTTTTTAGGCCAAAAAATGGTATGGTAGCATAAGTCATATCCATTTGGAGGGTTCCTGAAAGCTTGGCTCCCCATGAGCATGATAAAAGCATAACATATTTAGGAGGGATGCTAGTGACCACTGTATCCATCACTAGACTCTTGGCATGTATCTGGGCTAACGTAATACATAGATCTTTAATGAGGCCTAGACATTTAACTTTGCTGGAGTCAAATGAGTACAGGTCTTTGTAGGGTCTAGTTATCTCCAGGCCAAGTTTTTCCATAATTTCCTTTGGAATGAGATTATGAGATGCACTTGAGTCAATCATGGCATTATGGAGGATTTTATCATGAACATTCAAACTGAGATAAAATGGGGGAACATCTCCCTCCTGGAATCTACCCTCTACTTTTGGCCCAAACAAAATTTTAGGTTTGTCATCGTTTAGATTGAAAGTATTAGTAATTTCTCCTATGTTCAACAATTTTAGGATGTAATTTTCCTTTTTCAGAAACATGTTGCTCCGTCGGGAATATCTTGAGATATTCCAATTCCTTCTTCGGTGAGCTATCACAAGTCCATTTCAGAGATTAAATGATGGGGAATTTACAGGATATGACTCCTTTTAAATAAGGGAGAAATTTTGAGGCTAGCTGGCCCTTCTAAGACTCTGCCTATGGATATGCAATATTCCACCTCGGGAATTTCTGTTACAGGGTCCTTGAGGATGCTGTATAAGGAAGCTGCTACAAAAATAAGACATACCAACGCTGGGATTCCCTAGATAAAATCTCATACAACTCCTATGTATAATATGAGCTCAAATAAATACATCTAGATGGGTTATTCAGATCTCCCCAATCTAGGTCTCTAAAACAATGCTCAATGAGAGAGCTACAACAATACAAGAACATAACCATAAACTCTGCATATCTGAAATACACCATAAGAGGGAAAATGCTACATCCATCATGATATTATGATATATCAGCAAATAAATACAAGATATAGCTGAGGGACAAGCCACTTAAGCTTTAAGATCCAACCTCCAAGGAATAAGCCATGAAATACAAGAGTAGCTGCAACTCCACAAAATGCCAGAGTAGCTGCAACTGCGCTAAGTACATGAAGGTATAAGCTGCTGAATATGAATAAATGTACATATGGCTAAAGGAATACAAGACATAAGCCCAAAAATAAGAAATGGGATGAAATACAAGATTTCTAGCCAATCTATGAAGATTGCTAGAAATGCCGGAGAATACAAAAATGTGACAAACAAGTTGTCACTGCAACTGATACAAAATGTAAATGAGGCCATGGTAGATCTAAAATGTAGATTCCTTCCTCTGATAATGTCTCCAACACAAAGGGCTGATCCCTTTTTCTCAAAAACACCTCCTGATGAGCTCCATGAAACCCTCTCTCACTGCCTCCTCTAAAATAACGTAGTTTCCTCCATGGACTGCGTAGTGGGAGATGATGGAATGTTGGCCGATTCCAACTGATATGAAATATAGCCCAGGAATCCTCCTTGCAGCTCCTCCAATGAGTAGATCACTCCTCCACTGAAGAAAACTAGACAAGAGAGACTCCATGAGTTCCTCTCTAGCTGCACCCCAGCGACACAATGTCCTCTCTGCTGCAGAAATAACGCTGTAACTGATGGTAGTAGCTATGGCCAATTCTTGATTGAAAAAATGTGGCTCAATCCTCATCCTTCCTTGAGGAAGAGGTAGGGATTCCCGACCGGGAACACCCTAGTGCCTGAGGGCACCATCACCCTGCTAAACAGCCCGGGGATGCAAGTTCTTGTAGACCCAAAGTCTGAAATCTAAAACATAGCATAATGAAAATGGGACGCCATCTCCTCCTTATAAACAAAAGAAAATTTTCTTCACCATGGTCCCACCAATTAGGGTTTCCACCCTCATGTGAAGCTCTTCCCTCCAAAACTGCGCAGCTTCTCTAGGAAGCTTCTCCTCTATAGGTAGCGCTATTGAATTTAGTCAAAGATGACTAATCCAAGTGAGATGGGTTCCATTCACACCTGTTGTGTAGATTAATCCGTCTTGCGGACAAGACCGATCTCTCTAGTACAAAAGGTAACTAGCAACAAACAGCCAATTATACTAATCTCTCTCTAAGCATATACGATTCATAAAAACACTACATAGGTGTAAGGCCTACCTTATATCCAGCGCTTGCTTGATTTCTTCGAAGTCCTTCCCGTGCACTGAAAGAACGTTCCTCGTGAATCTGCAGTCACGAACAAGCAAAAAGATTACACAACACCTGTATAGACGTTATTATAAATCATACTTATCATAATGATCAAGGAATTTATGAAATAAACCATGAATCGACAGTTTAATGAGAGAAATGAGTATATTTGTATTAACTTCAAATAAAGAAAACCTTTACAACCTGTGCCTTGGTGTTGTGCAGGTCCTCCCGGGGTCCGAAGCAGGAATCTCTTCTAATTTGACAAGCATTGCACTCTCTGAACCAAGACAACTAGAGATGAGTGATTGAACCTCACAGAATGAGTAATTCAACCTCACAGAAAGAGTAATTTAACCTCACAGAAAGTCTTAGTTAATTGAGACTGAATCTCAACAGCATTTAACTCCTAATCTCTTAAGCTTGAACTCACTTTGAGGCTACCCAAGGTTTCTTTTTATAGTGGAAAAGAGGAGGTTTCTTGTTCCAAATATGAAGGGATAGAACTTCTTCAAAAGACAAACTCCTTCCATCACAAGTTATCCATCAACTGAGGGATGCATGAACCTTCTCAAAGCGTATCCATTCCCGAAAAATTTCATCCGTAATCTTCGTAACCATCTCAAATTCACTTTTATCTTTACTTTTCGCTATATTTTACAAAGGTCCGCACCCATAACACAAGGAACGTGCGGTATGGTTCCGCAGGCAGGCTGAACTTTAGGTGCGGGACCGCAGGGAATGCATAGAGAAAGTGCGATACCAATTCTTAGGGGATTTTAGGGACTTTTATCTGATTTTGAAGCTTGACATGAGGAGCTGGTATGTTAGACTTGCAAAAGGAGAAAGTATGAGTAATAATGAGCCCATACTCATGGTAAAATGTCAGGATGACAGATTTTAGTGTAACAAATTGCCCCCTAAAGTGCAAAGTCTGGAATAGATGAAGCTGTAGTCTGTCATATATGAAGAGTGCAGTACTTTATCATTTCAAAGATCATCCTGTGGACACCCCAGTTGGAACCTGTAAAAACATTCAATGCAAAATATATACATGTATATGTCATCACCGAGGTAGGCATTCCCATGCTCAGATAAAAACTAACTATAAACTAACTGAAATCGTTCTGATACAGGAATGATTTTGAATACATCATAGTACAGATATATGTAGACACAGTATGGACGCAGCCATCTGTTTATCAATAGTCTACCCATGACAAGGTATTGTGTCTCCGTGTACCGGATGGTGGAAACTAGATCCAGTAGTTCAAAGATTTGATCTCGAACCAAGACGTAGTATTCTATCCATGTGAATAAATGGCCGAAGCGAACATGGTAGAAACCACACTTGATTACCAACAATGATGTGAACTGTTAACAAAGGTGAGAGTAACCACCAGTAATGTCAATGGCTCTCAAAGTACTCAATACAATCCATGAAATGTGAATGAATGAGTCAAGCTTCCAACATGTCGTATTTAATCATTCGATCACAACAACGATGCAACCTCGTCGTCGAAGGCGAGAAACCCGGCTACTGAGTGTACGCATTTTCAGACATCGACGTACCGGATCAACTTCGTATACAATGTGCTGATGTCGATAGAAAGTGATCTGTCGTAGGCAAGCCCACAACACGAAATCACAGATCAAGTTTTGAAAATACATTGGCAAGGACTGACTCAGGGATGGTCAAAGATGGATGACAGATATTTTGCAGATGAATGGTTTCATTTGAACTGTTCTCTTGGACACATAACGACACTGCAGATGGCTTGGTGACAATTGACCCAAAGCTAATACCCAGAAACCGGCTGAAAATTTTCAATGTGGTTTGATTAACTGTTAGGCAAAGGATTTCCCAACCCAGGTGAATATAAGTGTCGTGTCCAAGAGTGGTCGACTGAGTTTTCGGACAATTTAAAATACAACAAACACGCCCATTTTTCTCTCTTTTCCCCCACCATTTCTGGCAAGTACCTCTTTATTTTTTACAAGCTTGAGGAGGATAACATTTGCTTGGTTATAAGCTCATCCTTCGGATGAGTCCAACTTAGTTTAAAATTCGAACCCCAAGAAGGAGTGGTTCGTTCCTGTTGAAAATTAAACAGGTCCTTTACTGTTAAGTTTTAACGAGTCCAGTATAGGAGAAACTCGGTGTTTTTCAGTTTTAGGGAGTCAGAAGAAAAACTTAAGAAAACTCCATGGGTGTACTTTTTTGTAAATTTAGTCTCTCGAGCCCGAAAAAGGATAAAATAATGCGGGAGAGAACTCTATTGACCGAAATTAGTCAACGTATACCTTTTTCGTAAATAGTCCATTTCAGTCCGTAAAAGGGGTAAACTTATACTGAAGGGACGACTGTTCATTTACTTTAACGAGTTCGAATAGTCAAGTACTCGGAAATATTTTCATATTTAGAGAGTCTGAAAAGGGCTTAAAGAGGACTCCAAGGTTTCGCTTTTTCGTAAAATTTTTGAAAGAGTCCGAAAAAGTGATAAAAGTATGCTCTTTGTTGAAAAATGATCATTTCACCTGAAAAATCCTGTTTCTGCACAAAAACTCAAAACATTACACATACCTGTTTAAGATAAATAAAATGCTTTCAAAAATATCCCTTTTAAAGTGAAAAATAAATAAATTAACAATTCATTCATTCGAAAAAACTTATAAAAGGACTTTTTCTATTTCATTTTTACCGTTCAGTTGCAGAGTGAAAAGTAAAAAGCTTTTGGTTAAAAAGTTCCCGTGAAGATTCTGGAAAATTCAACCGTTGGAATCGAAAATCTTCAGCCCCAGGTAATCCACGACCTCCTTATCTTGTTTTTCATCCGTTTGAAATTCATTTTTAGGCTTTAGTTTGATTTTTTAGGGCAAAAAATGGTTAGAAAATGCGCCCGCGGGGTCCGCAGGTGGGACACAGGTTACCTGCGGACCCCGATTTTTTCTTAACGAGAAAAAATCGTGGGTGCCGCACCCGGAATTCAGCCCGCGTGCGGACCTACGCTCTGTCTACAAAGAGCGGGTGCGGTACCCGCGCGGTCAAATTTAAAACGTTGTTTTCTCATTTTTTTGCCAAAATTTTTCAAATGAAATCATTCTAACTTGCCTTATTTTGTGTTGCAGGATTAACAAGATGCTTATCTGGCGAGAAAGAGAGCATGAGGAAGTGGATGAAGCCGTCCTGCTCCATTTGCCCACACAAAGGGCATTAAAAGCATGTTGCTTATACAAATTCTGGGCCATCTCTGGCATGAGGGCTCAAGTGGAACTCTTAACATGGTTGGTAGACAGATGGCATGTGGAGGACCAGTGTTTCTTCATTGGTGGCCACCGGCTCGAAATTGAGCTGGAGGATATATACTTCTTAACTGGTTTGTCCAAAAGGGGCGAACATGTATCCTTGTTTGGGACTAGGCCAGGTGGCCAGACTGTCGCTAGTCTTCAACTCGAATTTTGCAATGATCAGGCAAATCCTCGGGACAAACGGATTGACATAAAACATATCATTCGTCCTGAACTGAAAGTTATAGCATTCACTGTTACCAAACTGTGTGGGAGCGTCGCGCTTCATGTGGCTACTGGTTCCCAAATGCGTGTTGCAGTGGACTGTTTTTGCGGCACCATCTTCAACTAGTGTGAAGCTGTGTTGGCCAATATAAAAGGCCAACTTACCAGAGCAAAAACCGGGAAACTGAAAAACTTTGGATACGGATCCATCGTCGTTTCTTTTTCTCTGGAGAGGATTCCCCAATTAGCTCCACAGAGTATTGCAGTTGATGCCGGTCGACCTCGAGAACCAAGAATGGTTCGCTGGTCCGCGCTGATGGCCCGTCATGCTATTGAGGGCACTGAGATTGTACGATTCCCTGCTTCATATTTTCATTGGCTGGATCGCCAAGTTTTCATGATAGAGGATTTTCCGTATGCTGGGATAGATTTCCGTGGTGACGGAGAGATGTCTCTCCCTGCAGGGGAACAGTGGGATGATTCAGGTAAAAACATTTTTCAACGTTTGCTAAGTTCTAATTTTTTTATTTTTTATCGTCTTAGAAAAACTAATAACCAAATTTTTTTTTTTTGAATACAGACATGGGTCCACATCGACCAGCTCATCTCCAACCTTTCGAGAGGAGACAACCAGTTGCGCCCGCACCAGCCCCAGTAGGCCAATCAGTAGAGATTTTGACTGATTTGGAGCATCATCTAGAGTGCTTGACTCTAGATATACCAGAGACCAGTATAGATGACATTCCTCTCAGGCTACAGAGATATGTGATTGGAGTCCCAGGACCTTTCAGGAGGTTCCTATGCAGGGTGGCCCGAGCAGTTGTTTCTTATCGAGATCATCATCAGTGATGGGATGATTGTGTAGACTCATTTTTGTATTTTTGTATTATCATTTTTGCCGATCATAAGGTGTTTCCAACCTATGATCGAAGACGATGTATATTTTTTTGAACACACTCCTATGATATATATATCACTATTTTGACGGCTATCTGTGTACATAAATGAATGTTGTTTGTTTTACTGCTTTTAATTATTGCAAATGTCTATTTATCATACTAGAAGCAATTGAATCTGCTAATGTATTTAAATGTCTTGGAATATGATGATATTCAATGTAATCAAACTCACGTTCCAAGAGACGAACTCTCAAAAATAACCGTAATAACACCGGATTTCTAATGGTATAAACCCTGTTAAGCTGTAATACAACAAGTTCAGAATCCAACCTTATAATCAAACTCCGAATTCCAAATGATATGGACTCAGATAATAACTCAATCACTGCACTATACTCGGCAATGTTATTTGTTGTTTGACCAAGGCTTACCCCATGCATGGACACTAACTCGTCAGAGGGTGAATAGATAACCCAAGCTGCGGAAGAAATGTTCTGTGTACTACGACAAGCACCATCAGCAAAACCAATGTAGGTTTGAAGAGATGTCGACATCTGCAATATCAAGAGTAAAACTCAGATAAGCAGTCATAGTGAGAAAAACACACTTCTAAACTAGGCACACTTTTCTAATCTAAAACACACCAACAGTAAAGAAATCTAAACTAACAAAAATCTCCACACCTCGTTTAAGCATAATATCGCTTTAGATAAAGCCCATTTCTGGGTTTATCCAAAGGGACATTGTCAAAATATATCAACTCATAGGCCCCTTTTGCTAACTTTCGTTTCACAATGTAAGGACCATGCCACATAGGCACGAATTTCCCAGCTCCTAGCTTGTTGTTAGCTTGATCATAAAGTAAAACTAGGTCTCCTTCTGAAAAATTTCGAGGGGTCACATTTCTATCATACTGAGCTTTTATCCTTTTAACATGAGCCTCGTTTGCTACTGCAGCATTCCGTCGATTCTCATCTAATTGGGCCAAGTACAAGAAACGTTTCTCTTCTTCAGACGTAGCTGGAAGTAATTCTACGGCTAACTTAAGTGACGGTATTTCGCATTCAATTGGCAACACAGCTTCCAAACCGTAGACCAGTTGAAAAGGAGTGAAACCCGTTGATGTTTTGACTGAGGTTCGATATGCCCAAAGCGCTGAAAATAACACGGAATGCCAATTCGTCTTATGAATACCAATGATTCGTTTTTATCATGGTGACTAAAACTTTATTAATAGCTTCAACCAGACCATTGGCTTGCGGATAATACGGAGTGGAACTATCGTGGCGCAAGCCAAGCTGTTCTGTCAGTTCAGTCATCATGATATTCCGAAAATGGCTTCCATGATCCGTAATGATAGCTTGAGGAACACCGAACCTAGCAATTATGTGATTAAATACGAATGTTGCAGCAGTCTTGCCGTCAGCTGAATATGTAGGCATCGCCTCGGCCCATTTCATAAAATAATCTACTGCGAGAATAATATAGGCATGCCCCCCGGCCGAGTGAGGGTTACATGTGATAAAATCGATACCCCATTTTGCGAAAGGACCAACAACAATTATAGGGTGAAGAGGAGCAGGTGGCGCGCGCATTTTCCGATCAAAAATTTGACAGTTGTGGCATTTCCGAACCGCATAAATGCAATCTTTGAATAATGTTGGCCAGAAATATCCTGCACGCAATATCTTTTGGGCGGTGGCATACCCAAAGATATGACCGCCACATGCTCCATAATGACAGTCATTTAACACCTTTTCAGCTTTTTCATGAGTTAGACAACGTCGGAAAACAGAATCCGCTCCACGTCGATAAAGTGTATCACTAATGATATTATATTGTTGGGATTGGAAGCGTATTTTCCATCGCTGAGTTCGTGAAATGTCAGGCCGAAAAGATTGGGTTTGGAGATACACAATAATATCCCCATACCATGGATCAAGCGTACTGATAAGAAACAAAGATTCGTCCACAATGGACTCTTCTGCCACTGTTTCAGTATCAGTAGAGGGGAAATCACACATCAGTTCCGCAAATACCAAAGATTTCTTTGCCTTGGATTTTTCAAATTCCAAGTCAAATTTCTGCAGGATAACTATCCATTTGGAATATTTGCTCTCAAGTCAAACAACTAAATCTTCAACAATGTTGTAATTTTGAGCAGCTCTCGCATGTGGATTGAAAGCTGATTTACGAAGAACACCTTTAGCAGGCGGTTTGATTATCAAGTCTGGATTTTGTTTCTCGATCTGTAGCGGACCGGAAACAGGAGGAGTTGTATTTGATGTATTTGCATTAGAAGACTCTCCTTCTTTGCCATCAAGAGGACTCTTAGAACCGTAATCTTGCGATCGCGTCGCAACCCTTACATGAGACATCATCATAATAGGCTCTTCTAAAGTAGTCGAGGAAGAACCAATCATCTTACTATCTTGAATTGGAAAAGGATCCTTCAAGACAGCAGGTTGTTGCGATACTTTAATGAGTTTCGTAACTTCCTCTCGATATGTACATTCTTTCGTGAAATGATCTTGTTCACAAATGAAACAAGGATAGCGAGGTTTATGTTTCTCGTCATTGGATTCTTCTTTATCTGTTTTCTCTTTCGAATTTTTCTTGTTTTTGTTCCTCCCCTTCTTTTTACCACCGGATTTTTATTTTGTCGTAGATGTTTCAACGACATGAATATCGGCAGAAACTTCTTGAGAGGATTCTCCTTTAGGGGAATCAGGTAAAGTTATAATTGGAGAAGAATTCTTTGAGGATTTCTTCTTACTTTTAGAACTAACTATACCAATCATACCGTCAGCGACATGAGACCCTGAAGGAGCAGCAGCTATTTGACCTTGTCTAGGAAGATCGGGAATTTTCTCATGTAGAGTACCTGACTGCGTATAGACGAGGTCGAGGTACTGAGCCTAAGCAATTACTTGCTCTTCAGTAACAACACCAGCCTTGGCTACATCTTCAGTGATCTTGGGTAATAATGATTTAACAAACCATTTTGCCAAAATTTGATCCGGAATATAAACTTTCACCAAACGTCGTCTACGTCGCCATTCATGAATATGATCAGAAATATACATGGACGTAGATTGTTTTAGCGAAGTTAATAATTCTCTGCCATTGTCGTATCTGACAGGCAACTGGAAATGAGTTAAGAAAGATGTCGCTAGCTGACTGAAATTATGAAACGAGCCTCGTGGAAATTCAATGTACCATTTGGCTGCAAGACCTATGAGGGTTCTTTGGAAAAGACGTAAGTGAATCGAATCATCAATAATTGAATTAGATGCACACCAAAGGTGATAAGTCATAACATGATTCGATGGATCCTCTCCTGACTTACCTTCAAATTTTGGTATATCACTGGGCAACTTATGAGGCATTGGCGGCCAGTTTTGATAATAAAAAATGGGATCATTCGTAAGGCGCGTCAAATCAGGTAAGTCCAAAGTTGCGATAAACGGTAATTGACGGTTAGGGTCACGAAAACCTTGAGAAGCCAAAGCAGATCCAGGAGGCGGATACCCAGGATAACTAGGAATCGGATTAGCATTAGGTATTGTATAACCTCCTGGATAACCAGGATGAATCAGACCATACTGAGGTTGTTGATAAGTATAACCAGGGTATGGTTGATAGCTCGGATTCTGAACATAGGGACCGAATTGCGGTTGTCCTTGGTATGGTTGATAAGTAAATTGAGGTTGACTTGTAACAACTGTACTTGTACCGGTTTGTCCTGCAGGCATCTGAAATGTAGTCTGAACTGAAGGTCCTGACTGAGGTACAGAGACCTGAGGAGTTTGCACGGATACAGGAATAGCCAAACTCGGGGCTACAGATACTCCAGAAACAGGTGTGACAGGTTGAACAGATGTTTCAGCAGTTGCAGCAGTTTGGGGCAGAGTCTGAGGTGTACTAGGCCCAGCCTGCTGAACTGAACTAGGTGCAAGAGTTTGAATAGATGGTTGAACAGGTTGCTGAGTAGAACCAGAAACCAATGGCTGACCAAGTTGATAAGGTAACTTCACATTAGGCTACAAAGGCTGTTGATATTGGGACGGATCCCACACCATCATTCCGGGGTATTGTCCCGTAGAAGTTTGAACGTAAGGACCAAAACCTGGTTGAACGTAGGGTTGATAATAAGGTAAAGTTCCGGCTCCTTGAACAGATGGTTGACCAGAAGGCTGTTGGTAACCTTGCATTGGGTACTGCCCTTGAGGTTGATAACCTTGAGGCACATACTGAAGTTGGGGTTGTTGAGGACCCTGAGGAGCATATTGAGTTTGGGGTTGACCCTGAGGAATGTACTGTCCTTGAGGTTGGTAACCCTGGGGTATGTACTGTCCTTGGGGTTTCCCCCCAAAATAATATTGATCCACAGTTTGTCCTGGGAAAAAGCTACCTTGAGGTTGAGCCCCGGGTGGTAACTGACTACCTTGGGGTTGCCCCCCAGGCGGTAATTGACTACCCTGAGGTTGCCCCCCAGGCGGTAAATGAGTTCCCTGAGGTTGACCCCCAGAAGGAAACTGACTGCCTTGAGCTTGAGGATTAGGAATGTTACCAGACATCATATAAACTTGCTCTGCGTTCGACGTTTCAATTTTAAGTCCACCAAGACCAGATGATAACACGTTTTCGATGGGTTGAGGAGCTGCTCCCGAGAAAGTACCAGACAAAGACTGATATCTCGAAGGAACAGAAGGACCACCATGTAAAAATGATTCAGGCGTTTGAGAAAACATGGATGACTCTCCATCCATCATAGATGACGGATAATAGCCTCTAGGTGTAGGATGAAATGGAACTCGAGGTGGATAAAAAGAAAGACCCAGATTCTCTAAAAAATCTGTTAAAGAGAGATACCAAGGATTAGTTCGAATGGGGCTGTAGAAAATAGATTCACGCTCCCTAAGATTTAACGATTGAGGGGAGTTGGGAAGAGATATGTCTTCGTTTGGATTAGTAAGTTCTTCAATAGAAATAAGTCCAAAGGGAAGATTGTCTGTAACGATACTTCTTACCCTAGGTGAACATGGATCGCTAGAAGTTGATGTGATAAATCCTGAGGATGTTTCTAACACAGAAGATTCAGTTTCAGGTTCAGAGATTTTTGGTTCGTCAGATAATTCACCAGAAGGAGAAATATTTTCAGTAACTTCAGAAACTGAAATCGGTTCTTGAATGTATTATGTTGTAGGTATTTGATGATCAGGATGTATAACTATAGAGGAGCTTTCAACTTCTGTTGACCTAAGTCTACGGCAAATGTGTGGTACCAGAGCTCGAATCCCTTCAAGTTGACTTGGTGAATATTCAGGGGGTTTCCCTTGTATTCTCCAGGATTGTCTCGGCAATTCCGCCACAATTAAAAATTATCTAATCACACGCAAACAAAGAAAAAATTTCAATGAAAAACACCTAAAGTCTCTAAGAAACAAACAATTGAATCATTCGCTTAAAAATCTAAGAGTTCAAACCACACACAAACAGGTAACTTTCCGTACTAAAATCACTAGTTGGTGATGAAATCCAACTTAGTAGAATTTTAACACGAAAAGGGCGGTTGGAACAGTTACCCCGACAACCTTCTTAATGAAACAGACTGGCACAAGTTTCTTCACATAACCATCTCGAGTGAAGAGAACGCCCCAGAGAGTCCAAGTGAGTCTAGTCGACGTTTGTTCCAGGTACAGTTGGATCTTCCCTCCACCGTCACCTTAGGAAAGAATCCTAAAGATTATGGTCACTAAGGTTACCAACTGAAACAAATATACCTGGGGGAACAGTCTACGATCCGACACACACGCAAGGGCAGAGTAACAAAGCTCAATCCCCTTGAAGGCTCCTTGAAACAATCCAAGGTTTACCGACAAGTGACCCCAGGCTCCTCGACAATGGTCTATCCGAGGTTTACCGTTTTTAATACGTGTATATCTTCTATCGTTCCCAATGAGGAAGGATTGATTACCCCACTGGTTCAGATATGATCTCGTACTTAACTCCTTTAAGAGGAGCTTCCCAGAGCATACATGCAACAACTGGAATTCTTCCTACCGCAAGATTCGTCTACTTGTTTGTTTTAACTATCTTGGAGAGTTAATTACTCCCTACTCCAAGATACTAGCCTAAGCTATGTTGGTGATGAGAGCCCTAGAAATAAAAAGATTACTAGATGAATTTTATTTAAGCGTTACTTTTAAGAGCTGTTTCTTAAGTCAAATGGGCACGGAAATGAAACTTTGTATGATGTGAAGACTCGACTTCCAAAAACACTAAAATGCACCTATGATGATATTCAATTCTTTTTTCTTTCAATGAACTTTCTATCTAAAGAAGAGTTAGAGAATGCAACCTTTAAATTCCTTCTTCAAACATAAAAACTAATTGAAAGAAACTATTTTGTCTTTTCAATAAATTATCAAAGCTCACAAGAAAAACTTTTTTCTTTTCCAAACAAGAAGCTACAAAACAATTCTCTTTCGAAAGAAATCTACAAAAATTAAAACTATTCAAAACTATAAAAACTAAACTAATCTAAATTGAGTAAAAGCTTTTCAGAGTTTTTTTTTATGAATGTTTCTCTTAGTTGTTCAGTAAACTAAGAATCTATTCGTTCAGACAACAAACAGATCAAAAACACTCAAAATATGTTTTTTCAAAACACTCAAAGAATTAAATTCAAAACTTTGAAGCAAGTTCTTTCGAATATTTGCAAAGAAATCAAAAGGCTTAATTTCTGAACATAGGATGTTTCCAAAATCAGGTCGGATTCAAAAGACAAAAAGAGATCAATGTAATCTGAGATACTGCAAATTGTCAAAAGTTCGAATCACTACAAAGACCAAGCAGGAAGAATAATCCAATCGGCAAAATCTCCTAGAAAATCATCAAAACACTAACACTGTTGGAGTTCATACAGAATGAATTCTTGATAGACACAAAAACCAGTCTGGGCAGAAACCAAAGATCTAAAAATTAACCAGAAAAAGGAACCTAGAAATTTTCTGAAATTTTTACAGGGTCCGCATGTAAGCAGTGTTGACAGGTGCGGTCCGGCACTGTATTCTATAAAGAATGTGCGAAACTGCCCGCACTGTCAAAGTTATGTAGAGTGCGGTCCTAGCAAAAATTATAGAAAAACTCAAAACACTTCTAAATTTTCAAAAACAGAGAAAATCTAAAATACCCAGACAGATGTGAATTAATCAAAAACCAGAAAAAATGTTTTCTCAAGTCAAAAATCAAAGAGAACCAAGAACAACAAGTTCTTCCCCAGTATGGTCGCCATTTTGTTGTGTAGATTAATCTGTCTTGCGGACAAGACCGATCTCTCTAGTACAAAAGGTAACTAGCAAAAAACAGCCAATTATACTAATCTCTCTCTAAGCATATAGGATTTATAAAAACACTATATAGGTGTGAAGCCTACCTTATGTCCAACGCTTGCTTGATTTCGTCGAAGTCCTTCCCATGCACTGAAAGAACGTTCCTCGTGAATCTGCAGTCACAAACAAGCAAAAAGATTAAGCAGCACCTATATAGACATTATCATAAACCATACTTATCATAATGATCAAGGAATTTATGAAATAAACCACAAATTGACAGTTTAATGAGAGAAATGAGTATATTTGTATTAAATTCAAATGTAGAAAACCTTTACAACCTGTGCCTTGATGTTGTGCAGGTCCTCCCGGGGTCCGAAGCAGGAATCTCTTCTACTTTGACAAGCATTGCACTCTTTGAACTAAGACAAATGGAGATGAGTGATTTAACCTCACAGAAAGTCTTAGTTAACTAAGTCTGAATCTCAACAACATTTAACTTCAAATCTCATAAGCTTGAACTCCCTTTGAGGCTACCCAAGGCCTCTTTTTATAGTGGAAAAGAGGAGGTTTCTTGTTCCAAATATGAAGGGATAGAATCCTCCTTCAAAGGGATAAGCTCCTTACATCAAGGGGTTAGATCCATCAAGTGAGGGATGCATGAACCTTCTCAAAGCGTATCCATTCCCGAAAATTCCCATCCAGAATCTTCTAGAATTCATCTGAAATTCACTTTTTATCTTTACTTTCTCGCTTTTTATATTTTATAGAGGTCCGCACCCATTACACAAAGAACGTGCGGTATGGCTCCGCAGGAAGGCTGAACTTTAGGTGCGGGACCGCAGGGAATGCATATAGAAAGTGCGATACCAATTCTTAGGGGATTTAAGGGACTTTTCTCTGATTTTGAAGCTTGACATGAGGAGCCGGTATGTTAGACTTGCAAAAGGAGGAAGTATGAGTAATAATGAGCTCATACAGTCAGCAGAATGTCAAGGTGGCAGTTTTCAGTGTAACAACACCCTTGGTGTTTATTTCAGCTGCTTTATTCACTCCCCTTTCACATTAGGAGTGTTATTTCTTCATCTAAAAGGGGATAAGGTGTCTCCTTCCCCATTTTATTAAACAAAAATAAAATGTGCAATTATAATGTTCCATTTTAGCTTGAGGCTAAAATTGGGAAAATTACAGTCCTCCCCTCCCACATGTTGCTTGCCTTCAAGAAACTGCATGAAGAGAACAAAATCTTCTCCCCCTTCTTCTCATGTGGCCTCCTCATCAATGGTCCCACCACTGCTCAAATATGCTGCAATGAATCTGTCCTCCAATGCTCTCTCCCAAGTATGCAAGCTAATAACAATGCTCCTCATGGAAGGATAGAAGGTGTAGTGGAATCCTTCCTGCTGTGCTAAGGCCTCCTTAAGGTAGGAATGATGATATGCATGGGAAAATTCTTCTCCCAATGATGATCCTCTCGTCCATGCAATCATCCAAATGAAAATTTCACCCCTGATTTCTGCAATGTGTTGGGGCTGAATGGAGAGTGTGCTTGTGTTCTCATGATGGCCCTATCTCCATTTGCTGCACATATGGGGCTGCCTTTGTCCTTGGGCTGAAATGTATGACCTCCAAGAATGGCCCAGGCTACCCCATGAAGAAAATCAGCCATGAGTTGCCTCCTTAAATCCTCCAAGTGGTTCCTCCCACAAGAAGAGACAAGTAGTAATGTGGCAATCATGGTTTGCCCATGGTATCTCCTGCAAAATGAAGCATGTATAGTAGGGAGAATCATGCTCCCAATGGGTTGTACATATAATTCTCTCCAAATAATTCTCCTCAACAAAGTACAACATCATAAATATACAAGGAGCAATATGCAATAGAAACAAGTTGACAAATGACAATCAGAGAGTGGTTCCAAATCCCACTCATGGAACCTGTGCAGTGCCTCCTTGGCCTGCCTCAAAATAAAAATAACAAGTGCTAAACTAGCCACTTGTTTGCTGCCACAACATCTCCTCATAAGATAAAACATGAGAATACAAATTGGTGCCAATGGTGCACACCAAGAAGCATGTGGCTTCCCTCACAAACCATCATAATAATAGCCAAAATCAAGGCTACAAGTAGCTGCAAGTACATCCTCATGAAAAATGAAAGAAGGAATAAACCTCCTTGATACATTATGCTCCTCAATCAATGAAAATAAGTACAATACAAATATGAAGTTATACCTCCTCCATCATGCACTAGAGCTCTTGAGTTGAAATGGCTCAACTGAATGCTCTCCCTCTCCTCCAATGAGTAAGGGAATGGTTGTTCCAACCTCTCCAAAATAAACTGGGCTATGCATATATCCATATGCTGATGAGAATCATGATGAATTCCCTCCAAAGTGAACTCCTCTAGCAAGGAAAAGTATGCATCCAAGTGCATAGCTAGGAAGTCCTAATGTGCTGCATGCAAAACGTTCTCCTTGGGACTAGAGATATCTAGTAAAAAATATCCTACCATAACAATAGATGACCATATCATCAGCCATTTATCTATCATCACCCTCCTGGTCATCAAGAATCATGCATGCACGAAGATCCTGGGACCACTCAACCAAAATCGGAGTCCTCCAACATGGATCAATCCTCCACATAGACATCGCTGGTAATCTACAATAACGTGCTCCTATCACGCTGCTTCCTACTACCTTGACATCCCCTCATGCCAAAGTCATCCTCCAAGGTTGCTGCCATGCCATATTGCAGCTCCTCATGCTCAAATAGAAATAAGGATCTCTGAAAATGATCCTCCCATAAGAGACTATCACCTCCAAAGAATCTCCCGATCCTGGGCAATGTAAGCATGAGTGGCCTCCATCTAATCCAATGCATGAAAGAGTTCTCCCCCAAAGGAAGTAATCCCTTTTCACCAAATCCATGGAGCAGCTATCCTGCATCATAAAAATTCTATCCTCCATCCATGCAATGACTCTATATGCGCAGTTAAAATGATGAGAATGGGTGGTACTGAAAATGAGAGTGTACCCCTCCTCCTTGTGCTCATTCCCCAAACTGATTGCGCTGTGCTGGACTCCTCTAATGTCTTCACCCCTTCGGAATCCAATGAGTGGTGAACCAAATGATATGATGCCTCTCATCATCTATAGATCATGTGGCTTCCTGAGTGGAAAGCCTCCAAAAGTGATACATCAAGATAGGAATTGGAATGAATATATGAGAGGAATGAAAGGTCCTCTCTCTCTCTACTGCACAGTGCAGTCCTTCTCCCATGTGAAGAGAATCTCTAAAATAGATAAGGGTGAATTTCCATAATCCCTTCATGCCGATACTTCTGCTCTTCTTCTTCTTCTTCTAATGGTGTAGTGCTGTAGGTTCTTCTATGCACCTCCTCTCTACCGACATGTGAGTGTGTCTCCTCCTCAATGATATGCCTTGGCATTACTTAGAGAGAAATATCTCCACACCATCACAAATGGAAGATTCCCCTTCATACAATGGGGGTCTTGCCTCTAGCAATTCATTCTCCTGATTTCTCCCCCTCTAGAAAGATGGAATGATATTTTGTTCCATGGTTCCCCTTCATGCATGCAAAGTGTTTGTAGATTTTTCACACCATGCTTCTCATTAGTTTTCACCAATCCCCTTTGCAAAACTCTATGTGACTCCAACATATGATCTCTCATTTTCATGAGAACATGAAATAGAACTCTGAAATCATCTATCATGAATCATACCTTTGAGTTGCAGCGCTGCTCCTCCAAAGGCCTCAACTTTTTCCTCCATCCTTCTTGCAGTAGCTGTGGGAAATGTACTGCACTATGGATCTACATGTGAGGCTGAATGCTCATGCCCTCCATGAAAATATCTAGGGCTTGTTCCATCCACAAACCCTTTTCAGAAAATTCCTCCAAAATTTTCCCTTTCAACAGATCTTCAATGGTGTGCTCAATGGTCTGGAAAAGAAGAAGGGAAACCTCCTCTTCCTTCATTCCTCTTCCTTGTTTCCTCTGTCAATCTCCTCTCCTTGGAGAGAAGCTCCTCTTTCTGATGGCAATAAATCTTGGGCACAGGCTGAGCCAAGATCATGCTCCGATACGACTGTAATGTTCCTTTTTCAGGAACGTGCTGCTCTGTTGGGAATATCTTGAGATATTCCAATTCCTTCTTCGATGAGCTATCAAAAGTCCATTTCAGAGATTGAATGATGGGGAATTTACAGGATATGACTCCTTCTAAATAAGGGAGAAATATTCAGGCTACCAGGCCCTTCTCAGACTCTGCCTATGGATATGCAATATTCCACCTTGGGAATTTCTGCTACAGGGTCCTTGAGGACGCTGTATAAGGAAGTTGCTGCAAAAATAAGACATAACAATGTTGGGATGCCCTAGATAACATCTCATAAAAATCCTATGTAGAATATGAGCTCAAATAAATACATATATATGGGTTATTCAGATCTCCCCAATCTAGGTCTCTAAAACAATGCTCAATGAGAGAGCTACAGCAATAAAAGAACATAACCAGAAACTTTGCATATATAAAATACACCATAAGAGGGAAAATGCTACAGCCATCATGATATTATGATATATCAGCAAATAAATACAAGATATAGCTGAGGGACAAGCCACTCAAGCTTTAAGATCCAACCTCCAAGGAATAAGCCATGAAATACAAGAGTAGCTGCAACTCCACAAAATGCTGGTGTAGCTGCAACTACGCTAAGTACATGAAGGTATAAGCTGATGAATATGAATAAATGTAAATATGGCTGAAGGAATACAAGAAATAAGCCCAACAATAAGAAATGGGCTGAAATACAAGATTTCTAGCCAATCTATGAAGATTTCTAGAAATGCCGGAGAATACAAAAATGTGACAACCAAGTTGTCACTGCAACTGCTACAAAATGTAAATGAGGCCATGACAGATCTGAAATGTAGATGCCCTCCTCTGATAATGTCTCAAACACAAAGGGCTGATCCCTTTGTCTCAAAAACACCTCTTGATGAGCTCTATGAAACCCTCTCTCACTGCCTCCTCTAAAATAACGCAGTTTCCTCCATGGACTACGCAATGGGAGATGATGGAATGTTGGCCCATGCCAAATGATCTGAAATATAGCCCGAGAATCCTCCTTGCAGCTCCTCCAATGAGTAGATCACTCCTCCAATGAAGAAAACTAGATAAGAGAGACTCCATGAGTTCCTCTCTAGTTGCATCCCAACAACACAATGTCCTCTCTGCTGCAGAAATAACACTGTAACTAATGGTAGTAGCTGTGGCCAATGCCTGATTGAGGAAATGTGGCTCAATCCTCATCCTTCCTTGAGGAAGAGGTAGGGATTCCCGACTGGGAACACCCTAGTGCCCGAGGGCACCATCACCTTGCCAAACAACCCAAGGATGCAAGCTCTTGCAGACCCAAAGTCTGAAATCTAAAACATAGCATAATGAAAATGGGTTGCCATCTCCTCCTTATAAACAAAAGAAACTCTTCTCCACCATGGTCCCATGAATTAGGGTTTCCACCCTCATGTGAATCTCTTCCCTCCAAAACTGCACAGCTTCTCTAAGAAGCTTCTCCTCTATAGGTAGCACTGTTGACTTTAGTCAAATATGACTAATCCAAGTGTGCTGGGTTCCATTCGCACCCTTGGTGTTTATTTCAGCTGCTTTATTCACTCCCCTTTCACATTAGGAGTGTTATTTCTTCATATAAAAGGGGCTAAGGTGTCTCCTTCCCCATTTTATTAAACAAAAATAAAATTTGCAACTATAATGTTCCATTTTAGCTTGAGGCTAAAATTGGGAACATTACATAGGACTTGGGACTTATACACATCCTAGTTCACCAATTCAGTGAGATGGAAAAATATTTTTATTTTGGCAATTTCATTCTCAATGTTGAATGGTGTTTGTGTCTTTGGAATATTTGAGTCAGTCTTCTTAGGCACTGTTTTTGCAACAACTTCAGATTGTTGACTTGTTTTAGGGGCATTAGCTGGAATAGTTTTGCTAGGGCTGACCACTGGTTTACTAGTGCTTCTTTCTAGATCATTATTTCCAGCTATCTTAGTAATTTTATTTGAATTCTCTGCTGTTTTCTTAGGATCAACCCTAGGGGAATTTTTAGCAGAGTTTTAAAAATTGTTTCTCTTGGGAATATCTGAATATTTCTTGCTTCAGATATTATATTGTCTATGCACCTCCATGATGGCATTCTTGAATCCTTGTTTATAATATTCAGACTCTTCAAATTCTACTTCAATTTGAGTAAAAAAAATAAATCTTGTTCTTCTTCGGTGAGGAAAATAGTATCTTCATTATTAATTCCCATTAGATTAATTTGACTTTCTTCTAGTTCTTCAAGCACCTCCTCATCTTCATCAGCATAATTTTCTTGGAATGGAGGCCTAATTTGCTGGTCAGGTCCTCTTTGTTCTCTCTGTCTTATTTGAGGGGGGTTTCTTATAAAGTTTTGGTTTCTATTTTGAGGAGTTGGCTTATTTTCCCTAGGGACAAGTCTCTCATTCAAGTTGATCCTCTCCATCATTCTCTCCATGTCTCTGACCAGGCTATCAATCTTAGCATCAGATGAGGAGGCTGCAGGCTCTTCCCTAATAGTGACTCTCTTCTCATTTCTCATTATAGCCCTTTTTGCAATCAAGTTCGCTTCCACACATACTGCACCTCTGTGCATGTCTTCCAATGTAGTAGGATCTTTCTCTCTCAGCTGATAAGCCATCTTTGGGTTGAAACCATCTGAAAAATTTCATTAGGGCTAAACCTTGTGGGGGTTTCATGTGAGGAGGGAGGGAGTTGTATACACTATTGAACCTGGTACAGTAATATTAGACACTCTCTACAACATTTCTCTTGATGTTTTCATATTCTGACAAGATTTGGAGAGGATTTTTCTTAGCTTCCCATTTATTTATGAACAACTGGTGAAGGGTAGGGAGGTCATGGACACTGTTAGGGGTCAATCCCTTGAACCATTTTTTTACTTCTCCCCCTAAACTTTGAGAAAATATTCTCAATTGAATAGTTTCATCATATATCTCTTGGTAGTCAAAAGCGTCATTCATTTTTTCCACGTGTTTTTGAGTAGTTTCAGGATTAGTTCCATCAAAATGTGGGATTTTGGATTCACAATCCTGTGGCATAGGCACCATAGGTAGTGGTAGCACTAATGGAGCATGCCAGGTTTCCATTATTGGTGGTGGGAGAGCCCAAGGAGGGTTGATAAGAGAAGGGTTGACAAAGGGAGGTGGAGGGTTAAATGGAGGAAATTGGACAGTGGGTGTATGAGTGGAGATTTGGGCACTATGGTGGGAAAGGTTCAAGGAAATGGTAGGAGCTGTAGATACACTTGAGAAATTTTAATGAGGATGAGCGGAATTGGAGATAACAGAAGGAGTTGTTGTCGTTAAAGAAGATAATTCTACAGACTGCTGAAGATAAGAATCATCAATAGCTAAAGTAAGCTCTGTTACCAGACCTTGAAGGGATTCAAAGTGTTAGAGAAGCTGAAAGTCAGTTTGAGTGGAGGTCGAGGCTTCCCCAATAGGACTTTGCTGTGAGATGAATGGATCAAAAACTTTCTGGGATATCCAATTCTGACATTTGGTTTTGAACAAGCTTTGCTCAAAGTGTAAGTCAAAAAGGATATCTTGCAAGGTTGCAAGGTTTTCAGGGAGGGAACTTGCTTTGTGAAGAGGCTTGCTAATAGTCAGACTCTTAGATTTGGGAGTTTTTCTTAGGATTTTCTCTGGATTGTCAACTATTGCAGAGGGATTTGGGTCAGGATGGGATCTGGTAAAGATTCTTCTGGAAGCCAAAATTCAGACCCAAGGCACAAACAGGTTGAATATTTTTACAAAAAAATAATCTTTATAAAATACTTAAATCACACAGTAATTCGACTGGGGTTTGTGAGTTCTGATGAAATAATAATTTTTTTCATTAAGTCCCCAGTATGGTTGCCATTATTTTGTCACTCCGTAATTTTTAAGGTTGGCAAGAACAAACGACAGAGGACAACATCAAACCACTTTGGAGTCAAGGACCTAGCCTTCCTAGACTCAGAGAGGGCTCTCTCTATTTTTATGATTTACCTTGATGATTCTAAGTGCTGATATTAGGCTAGTTACAGTGACGGGGGTTATTTGATTGATTCATGGTGTGGTTGGACAGATAGGGCTGCAGAGACTAATCCATTGGCTATGGAGTCAAAAGGCTTAATTGGCACATCAACATTCAAGAGCATCACAGGGAAAGCTAACTGTGCTAGATGGATATTTAGAGAAGTATGAATTATGAGGTGAAAGAAATAGTAAGGTTCAGTAGTGACTAAAGAGAAGTTAAGAATTCTTTAATCATACTTCAGTGGAAAACATTCAGATTGTAAATGCAGACAGAATTAAGGTGCTTCGACAAAAAATCTTACTCTAAAATTTCTGATTTACAATTAGATGAATAGATGCACAACGAAGGAAACAACATAAACATTTAAACATAGAAATATCGCTTCACCATTTTCACACAGCTCAAGAATCCTGTAAATGGTATTTGATTATTGATGTCCAGCTCCAAAATTATAGTGCTCCAATATCGTAGTTCTTACAATGCAGGGGCTAACAATATCCAACCCTTGATTATGAAAATTCAAGAAGTATTTAACAAAAATTTGAGTCGGTTGCTCTAATCTACTTTGGCCAACTTCATTTATTACAAACAACTGAAAATTAAACACATATGTCTCCGCAAGGCCCCAAAAAAGAAAATCTCTGACAAAACACTGCCGGTGGAATTAATTTTGGTAACTCTTCAAGAATGCAAAACTCAGGTGGCTCTTCGTAAATCAAAAGTAGGCTTGAAGGTGGCATGTGATGATCCCAAAGAGGCAACGAATGATGGCTCTGATTTCTGGCCCTGTTTTTCAAAATATCGACGTTGGGTAATTAATTTTGGTGCAAGGAATAGCCACTTTACATTGAATACTGACTATGTCGACGAGTTTGTTTCCTTTTCTATTTCTATCGTGATAACATAACAAGTTTGCATGAACGCCTTGCCCAAATTGACCCTTGGTGTATTTTTGCTACCCGAATCCTTTTTTGTCATGTTTTAACCTTATTTTTTCATAAAATGATGTTCAAACCTCATATGCCCAACTTAACTTTTTTTCTAAGCAAAACAGTGTAAAAAATTAATATAACAGACCTAAAAACCTTTAGATTTCACCTTGGATCTGCATCGCATTTCGCAAGTTTTGCGATTTATGCTATAGGAAACGAAATCGCCAATGCAATGCGAAGTGGGAGGTGACGTGGAGGGAAGGTGTGACCGGACCGTAGCCCGCAATCACAAATATTTAACATGAAGCAGTAGAGGTAAACTCTAAAATATGCTGAGTGCGAATCACAGGGAGGAAGGAGGTGACGTGGAGGGAAGGTGGGACCCAACTGCAGCCCGCAGATCACAAACTTTAAGTTTTTGTTATAAGAGCCGGAGGTTAACTATGAGAAATGAGATTTTCACTGTCGGAGGATGATGTGGCAAGGAGTATGGAGCCTATTGTATTGGCGGAGTTATAAAGTAGCGAACTATTTCAGCGGTAAGGTAAGTTTATGTTGTTTCATATGATATGTCAATGTATTTCAAACGGCTGTGAAGTGAGCGGGCGAGGGGGGGGGGGGGGGGGTAGAGGTGCTGTGGTGGGGCCAACTACATCGCAAGTTAAACAAAATACATTGCGGGCATTTCAAATAGTAAGTTGAAAACTATGTGATGCAATATCGTACGTCGGCGATCGTAGGTTTTAACGTTTGGAAAAATGGAACTAGTTGTAACTTGCGAAATGAGATGGATGGTGGGGGAAGGGTGACGTGTCAGGGAGGATGGCCCCACTTTAATCACAATCGAGAAATAGGGAAAAGCGGAGGTGAAACAATGATATAGCAGTGAAGAGGAAAGGTATAAAGATAAAGCAGAAAGGCGGAGGAAAGGTAAATTTTAATGAATTTTTAAGGGGAATGGAATGAAAAGGAAGTGTGGTGTGCGGGAATTTTTTTTTTGGCATAAGTCTTTAAGAGGTAAGGTTAAAAACCTGCAGGCTGCGATGCATTAGTGACAGGTAAGGCTTATTTGCGTGCCCTGGGTGAAAGGGCCCCACTTCATCGCATCGACGACAAAACAATATTTGGCATAAGTCTTAAGAGGTAAGGTTAAAAACTTGCGATCTGCGATTATGATTGAATCTTCGCCGTTGATCGTTGCTCAAATCCAACAGTCCTCACTTCTCCCTTGTTGTGGTTTTCTGACATTGTTTCCTTGGTTGCGCTCGTTCGTTTCTTAGCTGTTCATAGAATACTTGCCCTGCATTCATGACTCGATGACAAACACGTGCACGACTTGACCCAATCACGTTGAAGACTCTGACCTTGCTGTTTTTCTGCCTTAACTGCTTCTATGTGGCCTTTTCTTCCTTTGATTCTAATGTTTCTCCTTTTTTAACTATAAAACTTGGGTTTTAATAGTTGAAGAAGGGGTTTGAAAGAAATAAGGCATAAAACTTTAGAACATGGAGGAAATGAGGGGCATAGAGGGTGAATGAAATGGAATGAGGGAAGCAATGAAGTTTGATCACCATCACACCTTATCAGCAACACTTTCTTCCTTCTTTTCTAAAAATAAATGACAGTCAGGGAATATCATTTTCAGCCATGACCAAATCTAAGCAATATTCAGTCACCTGGTGATACTGTGAAATACATGGGTTTAAAATCTGTCACAAAAAAAAAGTTACAAAACATATACATAAACGTAGCTGACTATGACGTCATGAGGACTAGAGTCCAAACATTTGACAATAAAAAATAAACAGTTATGGATTCAATCATCTAAGATAATCACTAGGAGATCTAGAGAAGGAGGTGTAGTAGCCATGTTGAGTGGAGTAGCATTAATGACCGCCTCCCCATTTTGAGGAGCTTTTGAGTGAGTATAAGAATTAGAAATTATGTAATGTTCCATTTTGTTCAGACGAACCACTATTTCATCCATATCATAGTGAATGTCTTGTTGGATCCTCTTTACTTCCTCATGACCATCGAATAGCTTATAGTTGTCCACGGATTTATCTCATAGTACTTATGCATTGAAATTGAGTAGAGAAAATATAATCATCTCTTCCTCCATTTATCTAGATCAGATATCTAATTGGTGTTGCTACCAAGGAAAATTTTAGGGGTGAATATTCGTAGGTGGGCTAATTTTCTATACTTTTCCCAAAACAATATTTGCTAATTTCCATTTTTTTTCTAAAAATGATTCCCCCAAATTTTATAGTATTAAATTATTTTACCCTAAAATTCATCAAAACTTTATATAAAGACTATGTAAAATTGTTAGGAATTTGAATATTTTTACAAAAATATCTCCAAACATTTTTCATATTGCATATTATGGACTAATGAGATTTGCTAAGATTTCTAAACTTTAAGATAAATTTCCATCCTTTAAATTTTCCGTTGCTACTACATACCACTTTCAAATCTGAATAGTACAAAAATTCTCCGTAATCTGAATGTGAGTAATACTCGGAATCTTAATAGTATAGTATCTCAAGTCAAAGTGTAATCTATACTTTGCAGATTGATTGATTCGACTGAAAAATGAATTTTAGTGGAAGACATCTGTCATTAAAAAAAACCACAGAATAACCCAGAAATTTCGATAAGATTATGAAAAATTTGGGTTACAGTCGTTAAAATTCAGTATTTTAGATGCCCTAAGAGTTTTTCATGGTGCTAAATCCATTTCCACTATCAAAAATACAATTCAAACACTCCAACTACCTAATTTTTTGAATTTTTTTTTACCAAATTTCAAAAAAAATTGTTGTCAAGTTATTTTGTTCAACTTGATCCATGACCTCACTTACTTTACATCACTTACTTTTTACTTTTCACGGAAGAAGTATTATATATAAGAGAGATTGATTCTATGAAAAGTCACAATGATTAATATTGTCCCCGGAATTATCGAAGGACCGACATTTGGAGACCTATTAGAATATAAATGTATTTACCTTGGAAACTTCTACCTTAAAAGTAATTGTTCAGTGATAACCAACTTCATTTTTATAGAGTTGGAAGAGATATTTTACATGAAAGCACTCCAGTGTATTTAAAGTAAACATCATGTGGGACGATTTAGAAAAAATTTCATGGTAATTGTTTTATTAACTTTTTTAGTTTATTTGATCATATATTGTTATATTTTTGAGATATTTAGGGTATTTTTTCTTATGAGTTTATTTGATTATATATTGTTATTATTTTTGAGACATTTAGGATGCTCATAAGGTTAAATGTTATAGAGTTGTAAGAGATACTTTACATGGATATGCTCATAAGGTTAAATGTTATTGAGTTGTAAGAGATACTTTACATGAAAGCACTCCAACTTTATTAGTTGTGTATATTTACAGTCAACATTGGCAATTTTTTATTAGTTGATTGGATTATATATTTTATTAGTTGGTTGGTAATTTTTTATTAGTTGATTGGATTATATATTGTTGTTTTTTTGGAAGTTGTGTAGAGTTAAAGTCAACATTTGTAATTTTTTATTAGTTGATTTGATTATATATTGTTATTTTTTTTGAAGTTGTGTATATTTAAAGTGAATATTGGTAATTTTTTATTAGTTGATTTGATTATATATTGTTAATTTTTTGAAATATTTAGAATATATATTTTTTATTAGTCCATTTGATTACATATTGTTATTCTTTTTGAGACATTTAGGATGATTATAAAGTTAAATGTTAGTATTTTGTGTTTTAAATAAAATTTCAATGATTTATTAATTATGTTTTTCTTTTTTAATTATAAAATATTTAAAACTTTTTTAAGACAATGTTTTTAATTAGTGAATTTGGTTATATGTTATTATTATTATTATTAGTTTTAAGAGATATATAATATGATTATAAGGGCTAAGGGTTGAATGTTAGTGTTTTATTTTTATTTAATTTATTTTAATAAATTTTCCAAATTATTATTAATTATATTTTGTTTTTCATAATTTAAAATTTAAATATAATTTGTTTTAAAAATGTGATTAAACACACATATATTTATAGCGTTAAAGTGTATTTATGTAACATGTACACATTTTATTTGACATATATCCTAGTAGCATATAGTGTCAAATGTATTTTTTTCTTATTACTAATCCTACTAAACCTTACAACATGGATACAATAACTTTATAATTTATCCTTATCTCGATTTCTTGCACTGAAATCAAAATAGAATATGAGTTATACCAAGTACTTCAATGTGATGCCTAGATACTATAGTCAACTTTGGCTTGGAATTATATAATGTTATGTTTTATCTGTACTAATACATTACAAGACTGGTTGTTGGGTAACCTAGGCGAACAGACTAAGGCTAAACCCACTAGCCTAAGTCTACATTTAGAGGATTATCTTGAATTTTATTTGGAGTCCTGTTGTCCCACACTACATGGAAATTAGTGCAAGTGGAAAATAAATGGTTAATATTATCGAGGTGGATTCAATACCCCTCCCCCAAACCCTTGACTATGATCTCATTTGTTCCTCCTTTCTCTTAAGGTTCCACTATGCAACAATGGCTCTTCTGTCTCCTGCCAATCGAGAACTCACCTTAAAATGGAGTCACACCAATGCAGGAATTCCACACAATACCTTATTCAATTGGTTATACTCTTTCTTGGTTGCAAATATTACTAGTACCATTCATACATCGAACTTAAATGTTCTCTTTTGGTCCTTTACAGGGTTCATAACCACATATACTCATTCCATAAATTGGTGTCACTCTGGCAGCGTGATGCAGGAGCATCCTTCTTAATTTTCATTATTTATTTGTGTGATTTAGGGGTTGATGTTTTTTCTTAATTATTTTATAAATTATGCACAGTTTAAATAAATTGAAAGGAAAATCCTGAGTGTGAGGTTTATTGTAAATATTCTCTTAATAAATTGAGAATATGAGTTGGAGTTGAGTTTTATAAATATTTTAGGGATTATGAACTCCTTAAATGGAACTTAGTTGAGTCAAAGGAGGGATAAAGCTATTTTAGAATTTGGTTGAGTTATTTCGAGAAAATCATGGATTCAAATTAATCCACAATTATGTATAAATATGAGCTTTTGTGTGAGGATGGAGGACAGAGATATAGGGAGAAATGGTGTGAGAGCTTATGTAAAGGGCGAGAGCCGAGAGCCCACAAATGTAATATTCGGCAACGAAGGGTTTGAATTTGTAATTTTCTGTTTTATTATAAGAAATTATTTTATTTGTTTCGGCTCTCTCTTCATATTCTGTATTAAATCTATGTAATTTATATGAAGATTTTGATGAGGATTTCATGTTAAAGGAAACACACACTCTACTGTGCACAATGTCTGATTTGTGCAGAATCTCTGCATCATTTGGTATTGGAGCCCAAAGATCTAATTAATCCATGCAGCTGCGGATGAGAGGTGAGTGTGTTGTGCATAAACCGTGTGTGAGCCTGCAGCGATGTGGATCTGCATGTAGATGCAGAGAAGCCATGAGTAAGACAAGTTTCTGTTTTTTAATCTGACTGCGATAATGTATATGCAGTAGAGGAGTGCGTGAATTGCAAGAACCAAGGAGCATTTGAAGTAATATCGATCGAAAATTCGACCCCAGTAAGCTACACAACAGAAGATGATCCAGTTTCAAATCTCATCTGATTTGGACGTACAGCAGTGTGGAGCGTAGATGAAAGTTGACACAGAGGGAATGGTGCAGTGATGAAAAATCGAGAGCACAAGTGGATGGCACAGGTTGATTGTGAACACTACTTGAAATAATAAAGGGTAAGTGAACCATATTGCAGAACCAGTAACATTATATCCTTATGTAAAATCCACTGCAGAAATCGCACTGTGAATGTGTGTTTGTAATGATATAACATTGGTTAATAAAAATTCAAAATCGCGCTAGAAACTATGCAACGACATGCCCCAGTCAGAATTCGTTCACGTATGCCAAAATTGGAAGGGATTGGGTGTCCAAATGCTGAAGTTGTGGTGCAAGAAAGAAAAGTTAGGGAGATCCTTATGGACAAATCAAATTTAGAGTTGCTGAATCAATGGAATGATGAAACAAGACAATGGAATATAGCAACATTAAAAGTAGAGAAAGAGGACTTGGAAGCCACATTTTTCACTATGCAAATAGAGAACTTTGGCCTCAGGCAAAGGCTTAGTGAAGCACAATCTACACGAGAGGAGTTAATTAAGAAATTGCAATTTGTACGTGGATAAGTTTCTACTGAACAATCAAGGTGCTTAAAACTAGAGGTTGATGTTGCAGAGATGAAGCAAAATTTGTTGTCAATTGAAGGTTTACAGAAGGAGGTAGAGTTGCTTGGACGCGAAAAGTCTGCAGTGGATGAAGCTGTTGCACGTGCTACACAGAAGCGAAGCTCAGGTGGAGTTTGGAGTTGGATTGCAGGGACTCCATTTGTCCAGGATTCAGTTTCATTTTCACCACATTCAAAGTGTGGATTGTATTTTTGCATCAGTGAAAAGAGCTTATAACACAAATTTAATTAAATTTGGAATAATTTTATTACAAGGAGACCACTATAATTGAGGTTTTTGGTTATTTTGAAATTCTAGATCCACTATTTAATTCCAAATTTAATGAAATATGCTTTCTATTGTTATTTGTTTTAATAAATTATATGTATCATCTCATTTATGTACATATTCAAAAAGAGAATATGTAGGGGATTTACCATCTCATCCATCTCAGTTATTCTCGGAAATTAAATGCTGCTTTTTGGTTGTTATGCAAATAGTTATTAATTTATTCATTGATTCAATAGGTCTCGTTTTGGAGATATGAATATGCACCGGATAAAGATATGGTTCGAGCATGGTTGTGTAATATCGGTTTTGAGGTTGTGATAACTAAGATCTACATGGAGGAGCAAGCCTGTAAAGGAGCATCTATGATTTCCATGAGTTAAAGATCATGATTGATTGTTGCTTGTGGTGCATGTGAATATGTTCACATTGTTCTATTCAAAATATCATGCAGTTTGTGTATGTTGCTGCCGGAGAAATATGTTGATGCCACCATGTTAAATGAAATTTTTGGAAAATTCCTATGAAGGAATTGTTTTTGTGCACTGAAGAGAGACGGTGTTGCATGAGAACCATCACTGCAAAGAAGGAGCTGCATGGAAGTGCAGGAAAATTTTCTATGCTAAGATGGTGAGCGTGTTGAAGAGGTTATGGTATATTTTTTTGAAAAATGTCGATGAATGGCATGCGAATATTCACAGTGATAAGAACGACATAGAGATATGAAATCCATAGAGTTGAAATTGCAAAGAAAAGGTTTATTAAATAACCTTGAAGGGCACGTAAGGTATGAAAATTCATTCCCAAAAGGTATTTTAAATGTTGAAAATTAAATGGTTTATTTTATTTTCATCATAAAATAAATCTTGGGAAAAGTGGATTGCATTTCAATTTAAAGGCTTAAGTATCATGTGAGTAAAATAAAATGATAATGGAAGATGAAAAGTTGATGTCAAGTCTGGAGTCAAAGAGTCTTAAATCAAGTCAAGGTTTGAATGTAATTGGTTGTGTTGGCTCCCTGTGATTTACAAGAATGGCAAGAATAAACGCTGCAGGGGGCCACATCAGAACCACTTTGGAATCCTAGGACCTAGCCTTCCTAGATTCAGAGAGGGATCTCTCTATTAAGTGTTTTCAAAGGATATATCTTTATGCCCTGTTTATGATATTAGGCTAGTTATGAAGCTTAGAGAACTTGTTTGTTTGGTTGGGATTGACATCATTAACTGAAGAGGTCAGTTGAAGGGTGAAGGTGAGAGTAAATTGAAAGAAGGTTTTGGCTGAAAATATAGGTCAAGAAACAATATTAACCCATTGGGCTATGGAGTCACAAAAGGATTTAATTGTACAACAATTCTTCAAGGGTTTCCATAGGGCAAGTCGTCTATATCAAAGGATATTTTAGATTGAATTGTGATATGAAACATTAAAGTGTTGTGAAAGAAGCAAAGCTAATAATTAATTAAGAATCTATAGCTCCACTAAACAAGAAAAGCCTTTCAAAGTAACTGTTTGAAGCAAGCCAAAGGATAGGGCAAACCATAGAATTCTTTGGAAAAACTTTTATTAAAGCACACTTTTCAGACAAAAATCCAGTAATATTAAGACTACTTTCAGAAAGGAGAAAAAATATAATACAAAAAGGAAAATAGCCTAATATCAGACAGAAACTATGAATCTAGCCTGCTTTTGGCGTACTCTCAAGGGATCTTTCAAAGCAACTTTTGAAGGTGGACCAGAGGACATGGCTAACCATAGACTTCCCTGGTTTAGATTCTACTTAGAAAGCTTTGAAAAGATCATTAAAAACAATATCTCAAGTCGTACTCAGAAAGACATGGGCTCACCAACATTTCTTCACTGGTTATACTCTATTGAATCATTTCTAAAATAACAAACTGGATAAAACTGAAGGGCAATTAAGAATCCTTCAATCAAACCTTAGCAGAAGAAAACATAGAGATAAAGCTTTCAGACAGAAATAGGGTACTTTGATAGTAAATCCTAGTCTAAATTGTATGTTCCTTATTAGAGAAAATGGACAGCATGTGAAACATGAGAAAAAATAAATACAGAGAGGAAAAACATCACCATTAACATAGACCAGGGTCCCATGAATCAACCCGTATTATTGATGTTCAAACCAGTTACATACTTCAAGTCCAACAGGTCTTTATAGCTCAAAACTTCTCTTCTTAGCCTAGTATTCTTCAACTACTCAACAACATGTCAACAGCTTCAACAACTATCTTACACTTCAATAATAATCCAACCAACAACAACAATGAGCTCCTCATGTAATATTTATAGATAAATGAGGAGGTGGGTTGAAGAAGGGGTCCTTAAATGTTCATAAATGATAGAGTTAAAGTTTTTGACCTTTGATACCATGCAAGGCCTAAGGCAAAATGTATTTAAGTCTAACTCTCCATAATAAATTTTACATTAACTCTTTGAACTACTTAGTTTCTTTTGTTGAATTTTAGGCATTTTAGGTAGGTTGGCAATAACTTTTGAGCTACCTTTATAAAATATCTCTGACTTTTTATCTATTTGTATGTTTTTTAGGAAAATTAGGCTGGCAAGTGGCATTTTTGGTCCTTTGGAGAAGTAATTGCTTCAGTGATTTGTCATTCGAAGCATTATTTTCTTTGATGATCTGTCCAATTAGCTCTTTAAACTCTGTTTAGGCCTCTGATAATGCTTTTTGGCCTTTCTTTCATCATCTTATGCTTTTTGTCACTTTGCTGAATGTTTTAACTTTAAATTAATTTATCTTTAACTGTGCTTTATCCTCGAAACATGCTGGTTAAGTCCTTGATTTTCGGATTGATGCTCTTAACCTTTAATTATTCACTGATCTTCATTATTTTTCTTCTGTTGTTCTCTTTTTCAGTGTACAGGTGGCTTCTACTGCGTTGGAGGGTTTAATTGACCAATGCTCATGAGACACTGATCCAACCTTTGAACTCGAACCCTGGGTCCCTTTTCTGATTATCCAACCTTTAGGATCATCATCTTGGGCTTTGCCACTCTTTCTTGGCTGTGGGATGGCCTGCATAGTTGGCCGCCCTCAAAACTGCAACTCAAACATGAAACATGTTAAATAAAACCTGCATTTGTGGATTAGACTACGCGTAGAGGCTCGGGAAATGGTTATGGAGCATTACAGAGGAAGGGGTCATTGCAGGGAGGGGGTTCCATGGCAAAAACATGAAAAAACCAGGGAAATATTTGAATTGGGGCATGAAAATGAAGTAAGCGATTTTTCACAATACCGGGGTGGTATTCGTGTTGGCGTTAGGTGGCTAGCATTTTTGGCCCCGGCAAACGCAATACCATACAATGGTTGACACGCGTCCTGGGGAAAAACCAATTTTATCGCATCAAAATGGAGTGGTAACCCTCGGTGGAGGATTGGGCACAATATTGGCTATGAGCCGTCAGATCTGGGGGATCTAGATCTATGGTGGGAAATGAGCGCGGTTGGCAAAGTTGATCGGTCGGGGGACAAGTGGGGACAGGTGGGACCTGGCGCTGAGGTCATTACTTTTGTCGAGTAGCGAGATGATTTTGGGCGGGCTCGAATGGTGAAGGAGTATGGTGATCGTTAGATCAGAATAGATCAATGGTTGTGAGTAATGGAGGGATAAACAAACGAAAGGAGTTGGGGGAATGATTTTTCAAAAGGAAAAAAGAAAAAGCACGATCACCGTCAGATCTTTAAGATCGACGGTGAGGATTGTATCGGGGAGGAAAATGGTAGATGGTACAATATAAGAGAAGGGGGCTGAAGATAAGCACGAGGATGTGGTTTTATGAAGGAAAGTGGGCGTAGGGCTTAAGCCCATAGGGGCTTAAGGCCTCATGTTTAGAAATGGTTGGAATAAGGCTTAAATAAAGGTTTTTAAGCCTTATAAGGGGTATCGATAGGTATTTTAAAGAGGGTTTAAACCATATAAAATATTTTTATAAGGTTTAAAGGGATTTTAAGGGAAATGGAGGGCAAATGGGAAGGAAAGAAGTTATTTTAAATGAGGAAAGTACTGTTAGGGTGGGTGAAAAAAATGAATGAGATGGAGGGATTTTGGAGGAAATTATGAAGGTGAAATGGTGGAAGAGGGGCTTGAAAACAATCTTCTTGTGATAACAACAGGGCTACTTGAAGGATTTTGATGAAGACTTCAATGGAGTGATTCTTTTAAAATAATGAACACAGTGGGCTTTCAAGAACTCACAAAGTTTTCATAAAAGTTTGTTTCTTGAAAGCCTAAGAATCTTTTTAGACCTCATGAGATATAACAGAATTTATAGATGGCTAATAGTGGCTCCACATGGGGAGGGCAGCTCCTTGGAGGTGTCAATAACCTCAGAGAATAAATATCTAGAAAGTAGACCAGTGCCTTGTATTTTGCATTTTGACATTCCTTTTTCTCTTTTGAACATGATGCTTTAAAAGATGATCAGTATTTATCATAACCAGATGATTTTCTCCCAAACTTCTGCCTACACATCCTACTTTTCCTAACATTTTTTCTTCAGTGGGTGTACTTGGACTTGCAAACCCTTTCAACACCATTTTATTCTTTTATTTGAAAGCAGGAAACTAATCTATTTCTACTCTTATATCTTCTATGAGTTCAGATTAAACAGTTGAACTCAGTAATTTTCTACCTATTCTAACTATCTGTCAAGATTAAGTTGTTTGACAGATTTCTATTCTCTATTTCTAAAACAGGAAATTTAAAACACAATCAATTCAACATTAGACAGTCTGATTTGCTATGGGGGCTATGGCATTATCTACAATTTGCACATAGACTTTATTTGCAAAAAATTAAAAACAAAACTTTGAAGGCTTGAGATATGAAATTTTCCAAGCATCCTTATTTCTTTCTTTGGCTCAAGTTTTGATCTTTTTGGAGCCATTTCTCTTTTCTTTTCTTGGTTCAAATTTTAAGCTTGTTAGAACCATTCTTTCTTTATCCTAATATATTCTACTAATAAGCCAAGATTACACTGTTTGGAAAATCTGTTTTCACTAACCTATTAGCACAAATTTCAAATTTTACTCAGTCATGATTAGGCTGTATGACTGAATAAGAGTTTATTCTCAAGTAGTTGCATTTGGACTTGCACACTTTCAGATTTTTCTTCCTTTTTTGTATGGAGTTGTACCTTGTTATTTTAATCGACCCTCTTTTTCTCTTTTCCTTTGTTTTTGTATTTCATTTTCAAAAAAATTTCAAGCAATGTTATTTACAATGAATTAAAAGGAACTTTGAACAAAAACTTTAACAAAAATAATATTTGAGCATCCTACCATTGACAGGACCTCCAAAAAGTTGAGCTCCATCTATCTTCTGAAGTAAGAATGCATTGTTAACTATAGTAGACTGAATGAGAAAAGGGCCTTTCCACAAATTTTCAAACTTTTCATGTTTGCCCTTATCTTCCCTCCTAGAATCCCATTTCAACACTTTGTCACCAATGTCGAAATCACTTGCTTTTGTTCTTTTATCAAATAGCTTCTTGATTTTTTCTTGTACTTGTTGTGCTCTTTTATAGACCTCCTCCCTGGTTTGATGTAATTGTACAGTCTGGTTTATTCTCCTGATCATATCATCTTCTTCAGATTACACTTCTTGGATCAACTTCATGACTGGCACTCCTATACTGGTTGGAAATATTGCATTTGCTCCATAAACTAGCTGATAAGGGGACATTCCAGTTGATTTTTTTACTGTCAATCTGTCTGCACAAAGTGCATGTAATAGCTTGTTGTGCCATGATTTTTTATTCTCTTCCAGCAACTTCTTTGTTATGTTTACCAAACTCTTGTTTGAGGATTCTGCCAACCCATTACCTTGAGGGTAATACGCTGTGGAATGGCCCAATGTAATTTGATATTTATGATAGAAATCAACCATGTTTTTGTATCCGAATGTAGCAGCATTGTCAGTGATAATTTTCCTAGGACAGCCAAATCTAGACAGGATATGATTTTCAAGGAATGAAATGATAACTGAGTCAGTGGCATTCTTAGAAGGGATGAATTCTATCCATTTGGTAAAGTAGTCAGTTGTTGTGAGGATCCATTTGTGTTGGGCAAATGAGGCAGGATGGATTTCCCCAATGAAGTCTAGACCCCACTGCTGAAAAGGAGCTTCAACAGTGATTGGTTGCAGAGGTAAGGGAAAAAAATTTCTTTTGCCTTCAAATATTTGACATTTATGACAGGAAATGACCATTTTGTGGATATCTTGAAAGAGGGTGGGCTAGTAATAGCCGGCTCTAAGGATTTTGTTCACATTTGTTTTCCAATAGAGGTGGCCTCGACAGTCTCCTTCCTGGAACTCATGCTTGATCTTCTTTGCATCATTCTCACACAAACATTTAAGAAATAATCCACTAGCATTTTTCCAACATAAACATTTATCTAAAATGCAGTAATTTACAGCCTTTAACTTTAAAAACCTTGCCTTTGTTTTCCTTTGTTTTAGACAAACCAGGAGGGACATTAAGATTGAGTAGCACATACAAAATATCAGCATACCAAGATGAATTCATAAAATGATCTTCAATAAGTGGAGTTGCCAACTCCTCATGTTCATCTAATGCATTAAACATGTTTATATCAAGTTCTTGTAAGTTGGTTTCAGCCATAAGTTTTGCTAGTCCTTGACCTTTGATGAGCTTAGTGGGTTTAATTTCTAAATCATATTCTAATATTACAACAATCCACTTTCCTCTTTTGCCATCGGTATCTTGTGTGAAGATGTCTTTTACCACTGAATGAGGCACAAATGCAATGATGTGTGAGTGTAAAATGTAAACTCTGAAGTCTTTTAAGGCTTTGACCAAGGTAAAAGCTTGTTTTTCCATTATGTTGTACTTCAAAGGTGCATCTCTTAATGCATTGCTGAAAAATGCAATAGGCTGCTCTTGTCCCTTTATGTTTTTCTGTAGAAGGACAACAGTCACTGTGTGTTTTGATGCAAATGAAAATATGAAAAAATCTTTTGTAAAATCAGGACTAATGAGAATTGGTGTTTGGGTAAGTGTTTGTTTTACCAGTTCAAATGATTTATTTGCTTCTAAGGTCCATTTAACTCCTTCTTCTCTTTTAAACATATTTGTCATGTTTCTAAGGAGTTCAGCTAGGTTGGGTATGAACCTTCTCAAGAAATTAATCTTCCCAATGACAGATTGAAGTTCCTTGATGTTTCTAGGATTATTGATTTGCGGTATACCTTCAATCCTTCTTGGGTCTATTTTTATCCCCTCCTATGATATGATATGACCAAGAATTTTACCTTCTTGGAGACCAAACAATGTTTTCTTGGGATTTAAGGATAAACCATATTTTTTTCATTTCTCAAAGACCTTTCTTAGGTGTATTAGGTGTTCTTCATCTGTTTTGGAATAGACTGTGATGTCATCTAAGTAAATCACAATGTGTCTAGAGAAATAAGCATAAGAATCATAATGAGTATTTCTAATCTTCCTCCTTTAACAATCAGCTACTTTATGTCCATACTTGTTACATGAAAAACAATATCCCTTGAAGAAACCAGAGTACCTTTCTATGTAGGAACTGTTTGTTTGAGGCTGAAATGATCTACTTTCCCTAATTTGGCTTGGGGCTTGTATGCCCATAATTATGACATTTAAAGCATTCAACATTATTGACTGATTTTCTTTGAGATTTCATCATTGTTGGTTGACCTTTTGTCTCTTTCAACACTTCAGGTTTTGCATTGACATCCTCTGAATTTTTTGCACTTCCTTGTGAGCTAGATTCTCCTTTAACAGTTTCATGGAAACCAAGACCAAGTTTGATAGCAGGAGACCTTTGATTACTCAGAATATTGTCCAAAATATTAGTACTATCTTGAAACCTCAAAAGTTTAAATTTTTCTTCTAATTTACCTTTGAGAATGTTTACCTCAACCTCCAAGGCTTGACATTGCTTTGTCATGCTTTCTTCTTTCCTTCTTCCATCTTCTACTTGATCCTTCAGATTTAGAATTTCTTCTTTCAACCAATTTTCGTTTTCTTCACATGTTTGTTGCAACTCTTCATTCTTTTTATTTTATTTTTCCAGCTCTTCTTTGAGAGAGATGATTTCTGCTTCAAGTCCTTCCTTTTCAAATGATTGTTGAGGTTCCTCATTATTCTTACTTGATGCTTCAAGATCTGCTTGCAGAGAGATGATTGCAGCTTCAAGTCCTTCATTCTTCTTGCTTGATTTTTCGAGATCTGCATTTAGATTGTTGATTTCTGCTTCTAGTCCTTTAATTCGATTGGATGCATAAGTATGAAACCTTTGATACTTGTCCACCTGTCCATTCAGCATTTCTATTTGTTTTTCCATTTGAGAGATCATCTCTTTGTAGATAGTTTCTTTCTTATTAGATGAACTTTGTAGTTCTTCAAATTTAATCTTGAGAGCTTCTTCTAGATCCACAACTTTACTTTCACTATATTCACTATTGTTTGCACAAAGAAGATTATTACAAGGACCCCAATCACTATCTGATTCATCTTCTTCAATTTCTGCTATACATGTTTTCTGAGATATCTTCTTGTTTCGAGTAGCCTTCTTCTTTTGCTTCCTTGCCATGAGCACTTTCAGATCATGGTCAGAATCTTCTTCATCTTCACTGGACACTTCATCATCATCTTCATTTGCATAATAACTCTTCCTTTTTTCAAATTGTTTCCCTTTACCATGTTTTTCTCTATAAGGACGTTTAGCAGCATAGTGACCAACTTTTCCACACTCAAAACATTTGAAGGGAAGCTTACCTTTGAATCTTCCAGTACCTAGTTGGAGCTTTCTCACGAAATTCGCTTCTTCTTCATTGGATATATAGCTGGATTCTTTGACAACTTCCTTTTCCTTTCCTTTTGTAGATGCCTTAAAAGCAGCTTCTCTTATTTGAGAAGGACCTCCTTGTCTCATTTCAAAAGCAGTCAGAGTACCATGTAATTGAACAATAGTAAGCATTTGCAGATCTTGCCTTTCTTTAATAGCTGAAACTTTAGAGTCAAATTTTGAAGTCAAGGATCTTAAGACCTTTTCCACCAGAGTAGTATCAGTTATGGTTTCACCCAAATTTCTCATTTGATTTACAATATCATCCAGACGAAGAAAGAAACTGGCAACACTTTCATCACTATGCATCTTCAAAGTTTCATATTCAATTCTAAGAGTTTGGAGTTTTGCACTTTTTACCTTTGTATCTCCTTCATAGCTCAGAATGATTTTGTCCCATATTTATTTTGCTGAATTTAGCTGCATCACTTTAGCAAATTCTGGTTCAGACATGCTTCCTAATAATACATTCACTGCTTTGGCATTTATTTCATAATTCCTTCTTTCAGCCGCATCAGTAGGAATACTTGCTGGATATCGATAGCCTTCTTCCACGATTGCCCATACTTCTGCACCAAGACTTTGCAGATATGCTTTTGTTCGTACCTTCCAGAATATCAGATTGCTTCCATTGAATAGAGGTGGCTTTAGAGACATTACTCCTTCTTGACTTCCCATTGCGACGGATCTCCTTCAAGCGATCAAGCTTCTGCAGAAAGACCTCCTCTGATACCAATTGTTGGGAAAAATACTGAGAGGGGGGGGGGTGAATCAGTATTTAGGGCAAACTAAAACTTTTTACTTTTTCATGCTCTAAAACTCATACGCTACTTTGCTGAAACCAACTAGCGTATACACGCGCATATCCTTCATAAAACTCGCGTATACATAGAGATCTAATTATGCCATTAATTCTTCACTTATATCATTCCATCACTCATTCATTAGATGTTCTATAAACAGTAAACATGTGCAGTAAGAACAGAATAAAACATCACACATAATCATCACACATGAACACCAGGATTTTAGGTGGAAACCCAAGTCGGGAGAAAACCACCGCTGCAGTTGCTCAGCCTTCAATATTTTATTATAGAGAAAACATCTTACAACATATGTGCTGGTGCAGACTCCTACCAGCACGCAGGCACCCACCTGCGCTCGTTTACCAGCCTCTCCTGGAAGGGAGCTCCAACCCCCTGACTCGTTTACCAGCCTCTCCTGGAAGGGAGCTACGACCCCCTGATCTCGTTTACCAGCCTCACCTGGAAGGGAGCTATGACCCCCTGACTGAAGGCTACAACCCTCAACACCTCTATGGACCACGTTTCATCTATTTTCACACTGGATCCAAAGCTTTCTTTAGAACACAACTTGCAGGCCATGTTTCATCATATTTTCAGACTGGACCCACTCCACATATTTAAGCTCCATCAACAACCAAACTGAAACAGACAACTCAGAACTGTATAATACAGATAGCAGCAACACAGCAGAACAGATTAGACATTTCATACCCCATGCTTCAGCAAACCCTAGTTTGAATACGCGCTTTCCTTTCACTGATACCGCGTGTCTATCATAACCCTACTACCATCAAAACCGTATATGCTGTCCAGCTCATTCTCTCACTCAGCCTCTCAGGCTGAGCGCGTGTCCTCTGGCAGCTGTACTGTAAACCGTATGGTTCTTGGACATTGAGTCATTGCAATTCTTGAACGAGATTGATCACCTGATTTTACCCTTGCCCGAATGAGATGTTGGCACTCATCTCGAGATCTAATCATTCCATATGAATCTATAAATACAAGTACATTTGAGATCTAAGGTACCCTTCTTCATCATTGGTGCATCATGCATTGGATCTAACATTGAACATAGCCCTTTCCATTAGGATATCAGCGGAGAGAAGTATTCATTCAAGCTCAGACATCTTGCACCCACACTCATGATCTGCACAATGAATTTCTTCTCTTTATATAGGTTTACCCTTTTTCAATACCATGAGCCAAAACCACATTACATCCGATGGTATTCCTGGACGGGGTCATTTAGGTGAATCATTACCCAATACAATGGGTCAATACCATGGTGGTTACCCCTGGTTTTGCACTTTTTGAGTGCTTTTTCCCATACGCGACGTGGCACGTACTTTCCCGTGTGCATACGCGACTTCTCCTAGACAAATCCGCGTATGCCTTGAGACATACTCTTTTCATCATAGATCTAGCTCATACTGAATTTCTTTCTTCATTACCTTCTGTACTCACTGTAGATACATCAGATTTAGTTCATCAAGACATATTCTATCAAGCAAAACTTCATCAAGTAGGCTGCCATCATCTTCATCAAGTGGGTTGTCATTTAAGGACAACACTTAGCATCATATTGCCAACAAACATCATATCACATCAGATTTACATCATTTACCAAGTCCATCAAGTCAAGAATAACTTCATCAGGTGGTTCGCCATCAAGGACAACACATGCCAACAATCTCATGTCTTCATCTTCATTCAGTGGGTTGCCATCAAGGACAACATTCTGCATCATATTTCCAACATTTAATTCAGCCTTTTTAGTCACTGTTTTATCAGCAAAATCAGCTTGTTGATTTTTATTAGTTACTACAGTCAAAATGGTTTTTTTAGGAGCATTAGCTGAGGTGATAGTGCGACTAGGGTCACCACTATGTTTGCTAGAATTTTGGGTGTCTTTTCCTTTTCTTTTATCAGAACTTTCAGCCACTGTTTTATGGTTTTCTGTTGTATTTTTGGAAGTGTTCACAGGGCTTTTTTTTGTAGAGATTTTAGAGGTCTTTTTCTTGGGAACTTCTTGGTTCTTTTTACTTCTCAAGTCATATTGTTTATGTACTTCCATTATGGCATGAAATATTTCTAACGTTTATAGAGTTAAGTGAATGTTTTAACTCTTCAAATAATAATGTGGTTGTAGGTACAAAAGACAACATTAATAAATATGATGTTGAAATCAGAGGAATTGAGCATAAAGTAATTGAAGATGAGATGAAGGATCAGGAGCAGCAAGAAAGTTATGTCCTTAGAGACATAAAGGAAACAACAGTATTAATCCAGTAGGATGAAAGCAGCCAACAATTCAAAAGAGGATTTACTGAAATCTAGAAGGTCTATGATGGGAGATTGGTGCTTGCAGCATCAAAAGAGGCCGAAATGTCTTGTATTTTTAAAACTAATAATTTGTTGATGAATGCAGGTACATCACCAGATGAGAAATACGTTACTATAGGGACAGTCAATGACTATAGTTGTGGTCAAGGAGAAGTTCTTGATTATTCTTCATTACAGAAAGTTGAGTGTTCAGTGTAATTGGAGACAGAAGCATCAGACAAAGAGGAATTACTCTGAGGAATTGGTTGAAGTAATTGTTGTAGAAGCTGATGGAATCCGGTTGACAGACCAGTTCAAGATTCTTCCAAAGTTTGGAGACTATAAAAATGGGTATCAACGTTTCTAAGCCAGTCTGTATTTCCAGAGATAAAGATGATGTGGTATGGAAAAGCGAGAGTTACGTTCAATAATATTCTGAAAATACTATTCTAGGAATTCTGTGCAAAATTAAAAAATGGATTTGATACTTTAAAAGACCAGTGGAAAAACAAAGTTTGGAATCCTAGAGGTAGAAAGTCATTGAGACTTGTGGCTGTCACATTATTACAGAAAAGTGACAGACCTCTTAGGTGGGAGTCTATGGAAACTGTTCTACATGGGGAGTCTGATGCAGGAGAATCCTGCTTAATTTTCATTATTTATTTGTGTGATTTAGGGGGTGATGTTTTTTTCAATTATTTTATAAATTATGTACATTTTAAATAAATTGAGAGGAAAAAACTGAGTGTGAGGTTTATTGTAAATATTCTCTTAATAAATTGAGAATATGAGTTGGAGTTGAGTTGTATAGATATTTTAGGGACTATGAACTCTTTAAATGGAACTTAGTTGAGTCAAAGGAGGGATAAAGCTATTTTAGAATTTGGTTGAGTTATTTTTCGAGAAAATCATGGATTCAAATTAATCCACAATTATGTATAAATATGAGCTTTGTGTGAGGATGGAGGATAGAGATATAGGGAGAAATGGTGTGAGAGCTTATGTAAAGGGCGAGATCCGAGATGCACACAAATGTAATATTCGGCAGAGAAGGGTTTGAATTTGTAATTTTCCTGTTTTATTATAAGAAAGTGCTTTATTTGTTTCAGCTCTCTCTTCATATTCTGTATTAAATCTAAGTAGTTTATATGAATAGTTTGATGAGGATTTCATGTTAAAGGAAACACACACTCTACTGTGTGCAATATCTGATTTGTGCGGAATCTCTACATCACAGTGTTTAGGTAAGCGAGGATTTGTGTATTCCTCATGATTCAATAGGTTCTCTATCTCCAAATAAACTAATTATTTTTTAAAAATGTAGGGTATTCACTCATTTGTGCCTAGCAATTTTTCACTCACAAGTAACTTACGACTTCATATTAATATGTTCCTTAAGCTCCTAGAATTTAGTTTAATTTGTCCATCTCACCTATCTTGTCGATGGTTGTATGTAAGGGTTTCCCTTTGTGCTGAGATGTTATTTACGAGTGGTATGGCTTGGTAACACCGGTTATAACCAAGTGTTTATTTTCTTTCCAAGGACCTTAATTCTTACTCAGTTCGGCCTCAAGGCACGCCCTTACTGGTTAAGCGTCTTCAGCCTTTTATAATTATAATTTCTTTGTTAGGGTTTATTTTGGTAGAAATATTTCCTACCCAGCAAGGATATATGTAATTTATTTGGTAAATAGCGTCTACCTAGATAATCTTGTAAGTAATATACAATATTTAAAGCTTAGAATGACTTCATTCAACATTGCCAAAACCATTGAGCTCTCGATATGAAAGTATGTGCAATCTGGTTACTCTGATAAATTTTACTAGCCTCCATGGTTTTTACTGTTACCTTTTTCTCTTTGAATATAGTAAATTATTAATTACATTAATTGGTTGAGGTTACACACAGTTTACCCTGAGTAGTGGGTAATTAATTTTATGGGTTTCTTTAAATATTTTGGCTCCACTTTTTTCTCCTGGATTTTATCCTCTAGATGGTTCCAGTTTTATTTTATATATACACATTTATATTTTATTATTATGTTGTAAGTTGCCATGGCTTCTCTATCATTATTTCCTTTTTATGTTTGTTTTAGAATAGTTAATACTAATATTATGTTGCTATGTCACTCACTAAATTATTCATGTGGGTTATTTTATATGAATTTTTCCATTAAATGGTGAGTAGCTTCGAATCGAGAGGTGTTGAAACCTTTCGAGATCCTTCTCGACCCACGAGGTTTTTTAACAAAATAATGGGCAATGGACTTGTCACTCATAATTTTGTGAGTCATTACTTGACATGGTCATATAGTTCACTCCTGAAAAGGGTAAGGACTCCTTAAATATTTTTCAAATTAGCATAGGAAATTTCATTTTTTTCATATTTAACCTATCCTAAGTTTCAAGAACACCCTCATTTCATCTCAAAATCACCTCCATATAGGTCACATCATGTCTCATCAATCATAAGTTGCTGTTAGTTTTCATTTACCAAGAATTTAAATCCAAAAAGGTCATTTTAGCCAAGAATCCATACATTTGTAGCGAATTCATTGTAAAATAGGCAGAAAACGCTACGAAACTGCTGAACGTTTCGTAGTGAATATGAAGCATTTCTCTGTTTTCTGAATTTGAGAAGTCAACTTCAAGGGCGGTTTTTGGGCAAACAGAGAAGTATTTAAAAAAAATGAGAGAGGTTATTTTCAAGAACATAACAAATAACAATAACCTCTTTCACTTTTCTCAAAGGTTCTACAAATTGGGAGATACAGGGATGTCTTTCAGCCCTATGTTCAGAATGCAGGTTTTTCCCGTTTTATACATGTTTTTAGAAAGCATATTCTGGACAGCTGGAGATGTGTTTCAAAAAACTAGGAGAGTTTTTTCTTCAAGATAGACTGACCTACAAAATCCTCCTTCCGTTTTTCAATATCTATCAAGGGTAGGGAGAAAAGTGCTCATCTCTGAACCCTATGTTTTCCAAAAAAAATAGGGTCATTTTAATGATGAAATAAATTGTTGAAGGTGAAAAGGATGTTTTTTGATGAAGAAACACCTCAAGACTCTTAGGTTGAGTTGTTTTATGTTTTGAAAGGTCAATGGAATGTTGAAAATAAAATATGTACAAATTTAAGGTTCCTTTTTTAAACAAGGCAAAAATATGGAAAAAACACAGGTTTCTACAGTTTCGTTGCGTTTCCTAGGCTTGAAGCTAGGAAAACGCTATGAAACCACCTGTAGCTTTATTTTTGCATTTAAAAACATTTTTGGAAGATTTCAGGAGGTGTAAATGATATGGAAGATGTGTCAGGGCATGAAGAACACAATGCAAGAGGAAATAAGAATAAATTTTGATTGCAAAGGTCATTTTTGGACGATACAAAAGCACGCTACGAAACTTCCCTGTTTTCATAGTGAATTGTGTTTTAATATTTCTAAGCAAATGAAAACATGTTTTGGAAATCTGAAAGAGGGATTCTTTAGAAAAAGTCCCTCTACAAAAATATCTCTCATTTTCTGCAAAGACATTAGGGTTTGGAAATTATACACTCATCTTTGAAGATTAATTTTTAAGGATTTTCACTAACCAGATTTGTGAAAAAATTGTAAAAATTCAACTTGGAGGAGGTCCATCTCAGCATCCACGTGGCATAATGACACATTAGTACTCTAGTACACTCAGAAAATTAGTTGGTTGCAGTTGATAAGGGTTATTGAATATGTTTTTTGAACTATTAATGAAAGAAGAGTCATTTTTGTATTCAAAATCTGCAAAACAGAAATATCCCTAGGAAGTCTCCAAGTGATAGAATCATGTTTGAAATAGGTCTCTAAGGTGGCATATCATTTGTATGAGTCTTAATTCTATAAAGGACTGATTTTTAGAGTTAGAAAGGGTTGTTGGGAGATGTTATGAAGGCACTACTCTTGTAATCTTTGTCTATCAGTAATATGCAGTTGCAACATCTTATTTCAGACCTGAGATTCAACTATTTGTTCTTATGTATGTTTCTTATATCAGAATTTTACTCTCTCTTCAGTTTTATAGTTGTATGATCACTTGGAATTCATGATTACATGCTCCAACTTCCATTTATACACATATCCTGTTGTTTTGTCATGCTTTATTAGTTTTCTTATGTATAATCACTTGGAATTCATGGTGACATGCTCCAACTTCCTGTATGCATATAGCTTGTTGTTCTATCCTTCATGTGTGGTTTTATAAGAACATAATTGCCTCAGCTTCCATGAGATAGATTGTCTTGTGACTTAGTTTCACATTGACTCCATAAGCCCAATGGTAGTAAACCTTATACATTTTTCACCTACACAAAAACACATTCAACCTAATTTAGAGTTAGCCATCTGCTTTCAAGTTGTTCGTTGAATATCCTTTATACTTTTGAGAGAGCCCTATCAGGCTGGAAAGGATATTTTACAGTTACAAGTGGTTTGAAATAGCTACTCCAAGTTGACCATTGAAGCAGCCCAAGAGGACTCAATTTGGTGATAACAGGACTATTTTGATCCTTGAGTTCTCCCTAAGGGTAGGACTAACCTAACTCAATTTCCATACATGATCTACTCGAAAATGTGTTATTCTACTCTCACATTATAACAATAATGTCAGTTTAAAAAACTTTGTAACATTGATTTTGCTATCACTCAATAATTTCTCAAGGCTAAAGAAATAAATCACTGAGGTAACCACAAACCTACTTTGGAGATTAGGATCTAACCTTCCTAATGCTCAGAGAGGACTCCCTCTTAATGAATTAACTTTGTTTTTTTAATTGATTTTAGGCTAGTTATGTATGCTTGATTTGGTTTGGTTTTGATTTGTTCGTGGAATTACTAATTTAGATGGATAGGTGCCTGTTTATTTTCCATTGGGCTATGGAGTCAATATAACATGAAAACAAAACATAAACAAATTATAAAAAAACAATGTTACATGGAAAGGTAGCTGAAAAAAATCAGATCTTTACGGCTGAATGGTGAAGTGATTTTCAATCGGGATCAAGGAGCAGTTAAGGATTCCTTAAACCAGATAATTAAGGAAAGTGAAGGAGGTCAATCGGGATTAGAGGGAATTTAAGGATCCTCTTAACCGAATATCAAAAGAAAACATAAAAATGGATAAAATAAAAATCGTAGTGTACTTAAACATACTATGCAATAGAATTCCAGTTATACCATTCAAGTTTAGAAAACATGCAAGTTTATGGAATACTTAAGAAAATAACATGAAGTATTGAAATATACTTCACTAAAGTGGCTCAACACATGAATCCTGTAAAGAAATTCCTTTATTACTTGTCCTGTCTGTCAACTGGAAAATGGTACAATAAACCCTCAGGTAGTAGATCAATTCAGCTATAGAAATATTCAGGAATCCACACTCAATACTTCGAATTGATGAAGTATTGATACAAAACTTAATACAAAATATCCTATCAACTGATTTAGGATTTATTCAAGGAAAACAAATATCTTCATGCAAGAATATAGAGACACCTATTTAACTAAATGCAAGTTGTCCCTATTTTATTTGAGTTATTGTTTGTTTCTTTGCTATTTGTTATCTTTCACACTGGCTTGTCTTTCATGTTTTCTTTCATCTCACTTTTCTTTCAACTCTATGAATTTTCTTTAATCTGTCTTCATATGTCTTTCTCTGTTTTCTCTTTTAATTTTTACAGTAAATCACACTAACTATTTCATGTTTTTGTGTTTTCAGTAAAAGTGGATTTTACTAAAAGACATGTTAATCTTCATGTAAAAATAAGAAATATGACCTGGAGAGCATTCTAAATGAACTTCACTGTTGCTGGTGTAGATGTTTTTATCCCTATTAACCATTAATGTTTCTATGTAAATTTTCTCTTCCTGATCTATTTCTGGTTTAACTTGGTTTTCTTTTTGTACAAAAAACTGATGAGTAAAGCCTTTGAATTCATATCCCGAGAGTCTAGAGTAAACTTGTTTTGGAACTAGTATCGAAAATGTTTGTCCAATCTCCTGGTCCTGTTAATTACCTACAAAAATAAAACAATCGTTAATGAAAACACAGGTTTGCAGGGAGGAGATAGTGGCTTCAGGGAATACGGAGGTCTGCGGAAGGAGTCCAGACTGTGGAGGTTTATAATTCTGCTTGGAAATGGATTTTCATTTTCGTAATTCAAACAAATATAGGAGAATAACAGTAAAGCAGGGTTTTGAAACTTGAATGATTTATCACATTGGCGTGGGGATTTTATTTTAAAACATCAGTGGTTTTATCGCAAGGTGTGAAGGTATTTTGGCAGTTTATTGCATGATGAAAAGCTCTTTGTTGGTTTTTAATATGGGGGGTGCAATAGACTGTGGGAATGCCACGTGGCAAGAGGGTGGGGGTGTGAAACCACCCATTCCACACCCCCCCATCGGTTTTAAACATCGGACATGTGGGGGTGAGAAAAGGCTTATGGAGCATTAGATCTAATGAATGGCGATCGAGCGGCTAGAAGGGTAGGGAGTTCTTATAGGTGGGACTCGGGGATTTATATGTTATGCGGAAAGGTTTTAATATAAGGATGAGTTCGGGATTAATATGTGATGGGTTAGGGAATTTTTATATGGGGGTGGGGGGTTAAAATGATATATATTTAACAATGGGCAAAAGTAATGTCGGGAATGTATTAAAGCAGAAGGGTTAAATTGTTATCGGGAAGGGGTTCAGAGGAAGTCGGACCCAATATTTATTGAGCACTTAAAACTATGTAAAAAGTGGGTTTTTCATGTTTTATATGAAAATTAAATGTTAGTAAAGGGGAAGGAGTTGTTTTTAACTAGGGAAAGGGGTTTTAAGAACGGAAAAGGGGTTTTAGAAAGGGAAAAGGTTAAAAATAAGGGGAAAGGGATATTATCAAAAGGAAGGTTAGAAAGATATTAGTGATAAGAGATAAACCAATTGATGCTTTCCAGAACTGATGAAAGTATTCTGCCTACCCTTTATTTACCCTAACATTTTTATTTCCTTTATTGGGTGCATTTAAACTTGCTGACCCTTTTAATTTCTTTTAATAAGAAAACTAATCTATTTCTAACCTTATAACTTCCAATGGCTTAGATTAAACTTGTTAGCTCATTTTATTCTCTACCTAACTACTGATCTACCAAGGTTAAATGGTTTGGTCAGATCTTTATTCACTAACTATCACGACATGAAATTTAAAAGGCATGAATGAATCAAGGTTAAATTGCATGATCATCATGAATTGTGGCATTTTGGACAAGTTGCACACAATTTATTTGAAAAAGTAAAGTAAAATAAGAGCAGTGGCATTTGAATGTGCAACAATTTCAAGATTACTGTTTCTTTTTGTGGGGTTCATACTTTATGTCCTTTTTTTATCTTCATTCCTTTTGGTCCTTTGATTATTCTTTTAGTACATACCCTCTTTTCATTTTTTAACATGGGAAAATGTTTGCAGAAAGCAACGATATGTGCAATATTACAAGAATAAACATAGCTAATTCAAAATTATGATCCCTATTATTATAGGACCCTAACAATGGCTCCACTTGGGGATGGCATCTCCTTGTGAGAAATCAAGAACACCATCGACTAGTGGCCTGATCCATTGGGCCAATCCCAAGCCTGCACATGCTTTGTTATATAATCCGTGTGACTAAAAATATCAAACTGAAATCACAACCTTTTCTGCAAACTGAAAACTGATCTGAAACTAAAAAAAACAAAGGTGCTGCAACCCTCAAACCAAACTAATAGATCATGAAAACCTAGGTCCTTCTCCTCGGCTTTAAATCTTAATGAATTCTGTCAACACTTACTTAGAACTAGAAACTAAGACGGAAATAAACTTGTTGTTGAAAAAAATTCCAATCAAATTGAAATTCTACCTACTTACTGAAATGAGTTGTACAACTGAAGATTAGGTAAAATGAAACAGCCAATGCAACCATTCAAGCATTATATACATTGATGGAATTTTCTGCATTCACTTGTTTGTGATCAAAACTGAAGTTCTACAACCCAATAGAAACTTGTCAACAAATATAAAATTGATAAGGAAATATTTAATTTCCTTTGTTAACTCTACAAACTGTACAAAAGGATATTCCAAGGCATATGCACTAATGTTCAACTGATCCAAGCAACTATACATCTGTTCTAGATGACCTCCATGCCATGAAACTAAATTTTTATTTTTACCTTTATTTCCCTGCAAAATTAACCTATGATTGTCCTAATATTATCGCAGATTTTCAGATAAGATTTGTGAAGATATTTCCACTGATGGAAATGTCTATCTGACGAGACTTTTATCATCTTGATTTTGAAGCTCATAGTTAGTTAATGGAGAGATATTTGATTGCATTCATCATCCAACGCATCAGCTATTGGATCACAAAAAACTTGGAAGGATTGCTGCAGCATATTCATATGGGTTTCAATGGGACTTCATATATTTCTACAAGTTGCTCATCCTTTTCTTTAGATATATTATAAAAAAATTCGTTTAAAAACTGAAATGCTTCAAAACATAGTGGTATAGAACTTTCCTGTGCCATTTGACCAGGTATTTCAATGGAATTTGATAACTTTAATTGTGAAACTATAGAATCTTGATCAAGAGTTTCATTGTATTCTTTGTTGTCAATAACAATACCTAAAGAATGTTGATTTTTGATTGCATTAAAGTTGTCTCTGATGAAATGAAATGAAGAAAAACAAAGAGGCAAAGGTCCTTCACTTATTTCCAAATTTTTTGCACTTTCTTCTTCACTCCCATAGCTGATATGTATTGGTGGATCACTGTATTTGAGTTTTTGAAACTGAATTTCCTCATTCCCCAAACTAGCCATTGATTTCTCTGTAAAGTTAGCTTGAATTTGGAGAACATAATTATCATCATACTAATAATACTTAGGAAAATCATTAAAATAAGGAATGTCATCAAACATACACATTAGATCAATGGATTTCTCACCCATATATTGATCTATAAATCTATTTTCTGATCTATGGTAGTTGGGATTAGCAGGAAAGTGTTTATGGCCAAAAACCTCTTATTTTCTTGCAATAAGTGGGTCATGGTGATATTGAATGAAAAATCCATCTTTCATGGTGATTTTTTTGTATCATTTCCTCTATTTTACTTACCAAAATGTTGAGTTTTACCTCTGAAGCTGCCAGACACTCTGCAATGTTGTTTTTCTCTTCTTCTTATTTCAAAATTTCCTTTCTAATTATCATATTAACTCCTACATCTACTGCAATGTTCTGATTTTGTTAAAGTGTTGTGGAGTTTCTTTCTCTTAGCTGAAACTCTATTTCCAAAGAGCTGAGCCAGGAGGAGGTCTTATATTTGCTGGCATTGAATAATAAACTTGATTAAATCTGGTAGAAAATCGTTGAATTGTCTCGTTTGGTTGTCTTTTCAACTGTTTATATTCTTCTATGATCATAAAACAGTTGACTTTGATTATCCATCTATCAAGGAAAATTTTCACAAAATGTTGGAAATTTGAGATGCTTGCAATAGCCAGGTCCTTGAACCAACTCTTTACTTTATTTTGCAAATAAAGAGAAAAAATCCTGATTCCAACATCATCTTCATCAATCTCAAATAGGTCCAGATAATTCTCAAAACCTTGAATATGTTTTTCGACGGTGATGTTACCATTTTCACCATCAAACTTGGGAATATATTTGTAATAGTTATCAAGGAAATCATGGAGTATATGAGGTAATATGAGTGGCTTATATCTATCTGGAAATTTACAAGGTATAGGAATATGTACATTAATTTTAAGATTAATCTTGACTACTTGAGGCTTATCAATCAGAAGATGATCATCATAAGCTTCAGAAGAAAGCTGCTCAAAGGGATAAGGATAATTTACATTTACAATCTTCAAAGGAAAGTAATTAAATACTAGTCTAAGATCTTTTCTAAAATACAATATACATTGAAAAACCTTCTTGATGGGAAAGAACATGATGTCTTGGGTTATAATCCAAGTTAGAAACCTCATCTTCCAATGTTTTTCTTTCAGGTTCATTCCTCCAGTGGAGTCTTGGATTTGATTTTGAAATTTATTTGGAGTCGCCATATGGATAATTTTAGACTTTGTATGTCGGATCACTATCCACCATCATAGATCAGATCTGATCCTTGTATAATCTTTCTAAAGAATATTTTCGTCCCCAGCGGAGTCGCCATTATGTTATCACTTAGTAATTTCTCAAGGCTAAAGAAATAAATCACCGAGGTAACCACAACCCTACTTTGGATATTAGGATGTATGTTGTGAAACCAGCTCCAAAAATAGAAGAAAAGAGATATCAATGCCTTAGAAATAAGCCACTTCGAGGGGGAAACCTCCAATACATTACATGAATGAACAATTCTTGGATGATTCAAATTACAAAACCTCCTCTCTATATATAGGAGTTCATGGGGCCAGAATGTAATCCTAGCTGACCTAACAATAATAATTTAAGGGCACAATAATAACAATATGGGGGTTACAAGGGTACAATAATAACAATAAGGGGGTTACACTAACAATAATAAGGGACTATACTAGTAATATAGGGACCTAACATGCCCCTCTCCTTCAAAAAGTGTTGTCCTCAACGCTTGAGTAGCTCTAGGTGCTTCTGTATAAAATTCTCATCCTCCCATGTAGAATCTTCAGTGGGTAAGTTCTTCCACTTGATGAGATACTCTGAAATTGATTGATTATGTAGCCATCGAGTTCTTGTTTCCATGACTGCTTCAGGTTCCAATATGATTTTTCCTTCCTCATCAAGTTCTGGCAATATTGTTTGAACCAGAATATTTTCACCTATAACCTTCTTTAAGCATGAAACATGGAAAACTGGATGTACTCGCGAAGAAGCAGGAAGCTCCAATTTGTATGCCATAGTACCAATCTTTTGCAACACCTTGTAAGGACCATAGTACTTTAGCGATAATTTATTATCCTTCTTAGCTTGCTTGAGGGACATTTGTTTGTATGGTTGTAGCCGTAAAAATACCCAATCTCCTACATCAAAACTTCTCTCACTACGATGTTGATTTGCCTGTTGTTTCATTCGATTTTGTGCCAAATTCAGGTTATCCTTTAAGAGTTGGAGAACTTCTTGCTGATGCTCGATGTGATCTTCCACTGCTTGAACCTTCGAATTTTCTCTTAAATATGATGTTATGGATGGTGGATGATATCCATAAAGTGCCATAAATGGGGTCATTTTTGCTGCAGTATGGAAGGAAGTGTTATACCACCATTCAGCAAGAGGTAACCACTTGACCCATTGTTTTTGTTTATCATATACAAAACAACGAAGATATCCTTCCAAACATTTATTTACTATCTCAGTTTGACCATCAGATTGAGGATGATAAGATGAGCTATGAGCTAATTGAGTACCCAAACAAGAAAATAACTCCGTCCAAAAATTTCCAGTAAAAATGGGATCTCTGTCGCTCACAATAACCCTTGGGATTCCATGTAGCTTTTGAATTTTGTCCATAAATGTAGTAGCAACTGTACTTGCTTTAAATGGATGAGATAATGCACAAAAGTGTGCATACTTGGTAAGTCTATCAACTACCACCATGATGACACTCTTTCCTTCGGACTTAGGTAAATCTGTGATAAAATTCATTGAAATCTCCTCCCAACGTTGACTTGGAATGGATAAAGGTTGTAGAAGACCCGAAGTCTTAATTGTCTCAACTTTATTCTATTGGCAAACCAAACATTCTGCCACAAACTTTTGAATATCAGATTTAAGGCCATCCCAAAAAAATTCTTTCTTCACCCTGTGGTAAGTTTTTAAAAATCCTGAGTGTCCTCCTAAAGGAGAAGCGTGCAATTCCCGAAGAATCTTTTGTTTTAGTTGGGAATTCTTACAAAGATATAAGCGATCTTTGTACCATAAGGAATCATCTTTCCAACTAAATGTATCAGATGTACTAGGATCTTGCTGCAACTTTTGAATGAGTGTCCATACATCTTTGTCCTTCTTCCATTCATCTCTTGCTTCAGTTGTCAAATCTGGTTGGATAATAGAAATGGCACAAAGCAATGCTTCCACCTCTTCATTCTTTCTTGAGAGTGCATCTGCAACAACATTTAGCTTCCATTTTTTGTATATTATTTCAAAGTCATAACCCAACATCTTTGTGACCCATTTTTGCTGCTCTTCTGAAGATAGTCTTTGTTCCAAAAAGTGTTTAAGACTATCATGATAACTTTTTGCCTTGAAGTGTCTTCCCATTAGGTAAGTTCTCCATTTCTTTAGTGCATGCAGTATTGCTAACATTTCCTTCTTATAAATAGGTTTCTGTAAATACTTTCATTTGATTGGATGACTTTCAAAAGCAATGGGTCTTCCTTCTTGCATTAAAACAACACCAATTCCATTTCCTGAGGCATCACATTCCACAATAAAGGTTTTTGTGAAGTCTGGCGTAGCTAAGACCGATGCTAGGCACATTGCCTCTTTAAAATGTTCAAAGGCCTTAGTTGCTTCAGGAGTCCATGAAAATGCATCTTTCTTCAATAATGTTGTTAGAGGTGCTGCTATTCTCCCATAATTCTTAACAAACTTGCGATAATACCCTGTTAACCCGAGAAATCCTCGCAACTACTTTATGGTTGTGGGGACTTTCCATTCCTTAATGGCTTTAATTTTGTTAGGGTCTACCTTAACACCCTCGTGAGATACAATATGACCCAGATATTCCACCTCTTGTACTCCAAAGAAAAATTTGGATGTTTTTGCATATAATTGTTTCTCCTGTAATATTTTGAGCACCGTGTCAACATGTTGAACATGATCCTTCCAAGACCTACTATAGATTAGTATATCATCAAAAAATACTAGCCAAAAGGCATGACCAAAAATTCATAATGACCCTCATGAGTTCGAAATGTTGTTTTTGGAATATCTTCAGTCTTCATTCTAATTTGATGATACCCTAAACGAAGATCCAATTTGGTAAAATAAATTGCTCCATGTAATTCATCCAATAATTCATAAATCGCAGGAATGAGAAATTTATATTTAATGGTGAGCTTATTGAGCTCCCTATAATCCGAACACATGCGCCATGATCCATCCTTCTTGTGTACCAATACTACAGGAGCAGAGAAAGAACTTTGACTAGGTTGAATTATACCCACCTCTAACATTTCTGCAATCATACGTTCAATTTCGCTCTTTTGGACATAAGGATATCTATAAGGCCTGATGTTTGTAGGAACACTTCCTGGAATCAAATGAATAGCATGATCATGATCACGAATAGGTGGGAGTCCTTTTGGAGTTTTGAAAACCTTGGAAGGATTGTCCAAGACTTTTTGGAGATCTGCAGAAATAGATGATTTTGATGTTGGAACTTCTAGTGAGCATAATTGTGCAATTATGCCTCGTTGTTCTTTATTTAGAAGCTTTGTCATGAAATTAGATCATATTATCTTTCCCAACTTCCCTGCAATACATCGTAATTCGACTTCCTTTCCTTCTGAAAAAAAATTCAAGAAAATTTCTTGAAAATTAAAAGCTACATCCCCAAAGATTGTAACCATTGTACTCCTAGTACAACATCAGCACCTCCCATAGGAATAGAAAGCATTGGACTATTCAGTACATATTCCCCCATGGTTAGCTTGATATTATGGCATTTTCTAGAGCAATTTATAGTTCCTCCATTTGCAACCATCACTTGACATTTTGGTGCTGGGTATAGGAAACAATTCAATTCCTTGGCTACCTTACAATGAATAAAATTATGGGTACTACCTGAATCAATCAACACTATTACCTTTTTATTCTTGATATGTCCTTCTATATTGAGAGTTTGAGGAGTGGTAATTCCTGTCAATGCATTACACAATATGGTCAAACTCATTTCTTCCTCTTCTAGGGTTGGTTCCTGGTGTATATCCTCTTCTTGTTCATTTTCTTCTTCCTCTTCACAATCTATGTAAAATAATTTCTTCTCAGCACACTTATGACCTTTAGTGTATTTTCTATCACAACTGTAGCAAAGCCCTTTTGCTCTTTTTTCTTCCAATTTTTGTGGTGTCAACCTTGTAGGTTGTGAAAATCTAGGCGTAGAAACACTTCCTTCTTTATAGAAGTGAGTGGTAGGCTTCCTTGTCGCCATAATTTTACATTCAATTTTTCTTGCCAACCTGAATGCCTTCTCCAATGAATCATGTTCCAAAACGCGAACTTCATGTTGGATGTTATCCTTTAAAGTACCTATGAAGAGATCAATCCTGTGTTCCTCTGGAATATCAGTTACCCTTATATTCAATTTTTGGAAGTCCTCAATGTGTTCCCCCACTAAACCCTTTTGTTTGAGATTTATTAATTGGCTAAAGAAGGTGTTTCTCTTTGTATCCTCATAATGTGCTATCATTTCCTCCGTAAAAATTGACCAAGTGACAATTTTTTTACGGGAGCAAAGCCATTGATACCATACAAATGTATTTTGTTCTAAATGTAAAGTTGCAATGCGTACCTTTGTGTGTTTTTCACGTTATGGAGATCAAAATATTGCTCCATCTGTAGTATCCATGTTACAAGATCCTTTCCATCAAACTTCCTCATATCCATTTTTGGAATATGGTGGTTCTTCCCTCCAACAATATAGTTTATGAAATCACGATTAACATTTATTTTGCTCTCATCATGAGTTTCCTCTACTATCTTTTCACCATTAGGAAACATTTCTTGTATCAACCTTGCCAAACCTTCGATGTCTACTTTTAGATCCTTCTTCATGTTTTCCATGTTGTCTTTCATTTTTTCATCGATCTTAGCTTCCATGTCATCCATCTTAGCTTCCATGCCCACTTCCATGCCATCCATCTTAGCTTTGAAACCATTCATCTTAGCTTCCACGCCTTTCTTTAAACCATCCATCTTAGTTTCCATGCCTTTCTTCAAAACTTCCATTTCATTTTTTGTTGTTCTTTGCGAGAGCGAAATTTGTTGCACTTGCTCTTGTAATTTTGATATGTCATGTTGCCATTCTTCGTCTTCATGAGTCATAGTAGAGCCTTCTAAAGGATTAATGGGTGTTGAATTCTTTTTTTGGGGCCATTTTAGAATCCAATACTGATATATATTCTACAATTTTCCCTTGGAATAAATTCAACTTGATTCTTCAAACAGGATTTATGCAATTCGAAAAAAAATACACACCTTTTACTTCCTTTTGAGGAGCTCGCTATTGAAATTGAATAATCTCTATAATTTCGGATCTTCAATATCTAAAATTCAGCCCTGTAGTATCCCTCTGAATCTTCTTTCAAATGCCATATTTCTGATCTGATTTGGATTCTTCAAGACAAAGTTATGTCCAATCTCCCACAATGACCTACTTTTGGACTGGTTCAGTAGAACGAACTTGTACTACTTGCCACGTGTCACTATTTCCTCCTTTGGATCTTAAATTGATAGAAAAAAAACTAAAATCCGTATACTTGTAGTCACTTTTTACGGCACTCCAATCCGATGCTCAGAGAGAGATTTATGAATATTTTCCCACGATTACCTCTTTGAGATGAAATTCAGGAGCCTGAAAAAGCACTACCTTCCACAGATCATATCTCCGAAAATATTGCGAACCAAGATCTGAAATTTTTTTGACGTGTTTCCTCAGGATTTCCTCTTCGCACCTTAAAAATTTCAGATTCTGAACCTTCATAGAAAAAAGCGTTATAGCACAAATGCCATGATGACCTGTTTAGATTAAATTGAGGAGCTTGCAAAAATACCTAACTTCCACAGTTCATATCTCCGAAAATATTGCAAACCAAGGTCTGAAATTTTTTGACGATGTTCCTCAGGCTTTATGCTTCGCACCCTAAAAATTTCAGCTTGTGAAACTTCGTAGAAAAACAGGTATAGAAAAAATTCCACAATGACCTTTTTGGAGCAGCGAAACCCTATAATCTCAAAGCTCTGATACCAAATGTTGTGAAACTAGCTCCAAAAATAGAAGAAAAGAGATATCAATGCCTTAGAAATAAGCCACTTCGAGGGGGAAACCTCCAATACATTACATGAATGAACAATTCTTGGATGATTCAAATTACAGTCCCCCTATATGTAATCCTAGTGGGGCCATAATGTAATCCTAGTGGGGCCACAATGTAATCCTAGCCGACCTAACAATAATAATTTAATGGCACAATAATAACAATATGGGGGTTACAAGGGTACAATAATAACAATAAGGGGGTTACACTAACAATAATAAGGGACTATACTAGTAATATAGGGACCTAACAATGTAGCCTTCCTAATGCTCAGAGAGGGCTCTCTCTTAATGATTTAACTTTGTTGTTTTAATTGATTTTAGGCTAGTTATGTATGCTTGATTTGGTTTTATTTTGATTTGTTGGTGGAAAGACTGATTTAGATGGATAGGTTCCTATCTATTTTCCATTGGGCTATGGAGTCATTATACCATGAAAACATAACAGAAACAAATTATAAAAAATCAGTGTTACAAGGCAAGGTAGTTGAGCAAAATCATATCTTTAATGCTGAATGGTGAAGTTATTTTCAATCGGGATCAAGGAGCAGTCAAGGATTCCTTAAACCGGATAATGAAGGAAAGTGAAGGAGGTCAATTGGGATTAGAGGGAATTTAATGATCCTCTTAACCAAATATCAGAAGAAAACATCAAAATGGATAACAGTTCAAAAACATAGTGTACTTAAACAAATTCTGCAGTAAAATTCTAGTTATACCATTCAACTTTAGGACCTGCAAGTTTATGAAATAATTAAGAAAATAACATGAAAAATTGAAATATACTTCACTGAAGTGGCTCAACACATGAATCCTCTAAATAAATTCCTTTATTACTTGTCCTATCTGTCAACTGGAAAAAGGTACAATAAACCCTCAGGTAGTAGATCAATTCAGCTATAGAAATATTCAGGAATCCACACTCAATACTTCGAATTGATAAATTATTTATACCAAACTTAATACAAAATATCCTATCAACTGATTTAGGATTTATTCAAGAAAAACAAATATCTTCATGCAAGAATATAGAGACACCTATTTAACTAAATGCAAGTTGTCCCTCTTTTATTTGAGTTGTTGTTTGTTTCTTTGATATTTTATGTCTTTCACACTGGCTTGTCTTTTACGTTGTCTTTCATCTGACTTTTCTTTTAACTCTATGAATTTTATTTAATCTGTCTTCATCTGCCTTTATATGTTTTCTCTTTTACTTTTTACAGTAAATCACACTAATTCTTTAATGTTTCCGTATTTTTAGTAAAAGTGGATTTTACTAAAATACATCTTAATCTTCATGTAAAAATAAGAAATATGTCCTGGAGAGCATTTTGAATGAACTTTGTTGTTGCTAGTGTAGATGTTTTTATCTCTGTTAACCATTACTATCTATATGTAAATTGTCTCTTCCTGCTCTATTTCTGGTTTAACTTGGTTTTCTTTCTGTACAAAAAACTTATGCCGAGTAAAGCCTTTGAATTCATATCCCGAGAGTCTGGAGTAAACATGTTTTGGAACTAGTATCAAAATTGTTTTTCCAATCTCCTAGTCTTGCTAATTACCTACAAAAATAAAAAAATCATTAATGAAAACACAGGTTTGCAGGGAGGTGATAGTGGCTTCAAGGAACAGGGAGGTCTGTGGAAGGAGTCCAGACTGTGGAGGTTTTTAATTCTGCTTGGAAATGGATTTTGATTTTCATAATTCAAACAGAGATTAGAGAATAATGGTAAAGCGGGGTTTTGAAACTTGAATTATTTATCGCATTGGCGCGGGGATTTGATTTTAAAACATCAGTAGTTTTATCGCAAGGTGCGAAGGTAGTTTGGTAGTTTATCACACGATGAAAAGTTTTTTGGTGGTTTTTAGGATGGGGGGTGAAATAGACTGTGGGAATGCGACGTGGCAAGAAGGCAGGTGTGTGAAACCACCCATTTTGCACCCCCCCATTGGTTTTAAACATCGGAAATCCAGGGTGCGAAAAGGCTTTTGGGGCGTTAGATATGATGAATGGCGATCGGGCGGTTGGAAGAGTAGGGGGTTCTGATAGGTGGGACCCGGGGATTTATATGTTATGTGGAAAGGTTTTAATATAAGTATGGGTTGGGGATTAGTATGCGATGTCATGGGGGTGAATCCCACAATCCCAGTTTTTTTCCAAAATTTCATCAAAGCTGTGTACAATGCATTCACATTTCATGGCCAAATCAATCCCACAATCTGGCAACTCAACATACTCTAATTTATTTTTAACTGGCAATTTAAATACACCTGTGTGCCTTTAATATCTCAATCTGAGATTGAGATATTAAATAAAAATATTCTTTTAGAAACCACACGCCTCCTATCCGGATTAAGAACACGGGAGCTTTTATTTCAAAGGTTATAAAACCACACAATACCAAACTTGCTTAGAAGCTTCTATAAGAAGAAACTTTGATTCAATCAAGGCTATGGTTATGAGGCCATATCAGAGACCCCGTTGCACTGTATAAATGCTTAATACTTCTTTCGAATTAAGCCCCAAGGCCAGACTATTGTCCACGGCTTGCCATAACACCTATGAACATTCTCCAAACCCGAGTATTACAAACAATTGTGTAAAACCCCGAACAATAGAGCCTTTTGTATTTTTAGTTGCGCGCTCATAGCTATAATATATACGCTTTGTAATTCAACCTTGTTCCCTTGCTTATAAAGCGCTTTATATATATATATTAGATACAATATACAAAGGAAAGGGTCCAAGTATATATATACTTGAGCCTTTCCTTTGTATATTGCATCGAACCAAAGGTGAACTTAAATCTTCACCTTATAATATTATAACTAGGATTTGACCCCTTTAATACAACCTTGGTTTTATGACATTAATCCCAAACTTCTCTCATAACACAACATTCCAATATATACATCGATCTAATGGTAATGAACCGTTCAACTCCTGTTAAACAATTAACTCAGGTTTAATCCCAACGAGGTAAGCCTTTTTAACCTTCCGATACAAAACGCAACCTAATGCCTTATTAACCATGTTGGGGTTCCCATGTTTTGGCCAGGTTGACAAAGACCAAAAGATGAGACAACATAGAACCACTTTGGGACCTTAGGATCTAGCCCTCCTAGGTCTAGAGAGGGATCTCTCTATATGAGTCAAAGGATATGTCTTTGAGGCTTAAAGTATAAGATTTTAGGCTAGTTATAGTCTCGAGGTTGTTTGTTTAATTGTTTGTGTTTGGTTGGAGGGAATCAGGAAAAGAAGGACCAATACGAGACAAAGACAAGCAAAGGTGAAGCTTAGGCAGAGGCAGATAACTCAAAGAGCATCAAATCCATTGGGCTATGGAGTCAAGAAAGGATTTATTTGTGTTCAATGTGCAAGTTTTCAGTTGGGCTAGTCATCTAAATCATCTGGATCTTAAAGGGTATAAGATGGGATGGAACATTAAGGGTTGAAAATGAAAGGAGGAGGACCACCCAACTCTGTCTATAGATCAGACCAGAGGTCATTTAACTCCAGGCCTGCTTGGACAGAATTAGAGGTAATTACCAGGGAACTTAGAAAGGCTAGCTGGTCGTGCAAAGATCCTAGTGGACAGGGCTAACACTAATCCCCAGTGTTCCCAAACCTTCCAGCAAAATCCTACCAAGAACATCTAAACATAGACTTCATCAATTCATACATCAAAGAGCAGGCAATATCATCCACTACACTGGCTAAATCAATTGAAATTGACATTCAGATACACATATAAGCAGAAAACATAAAGGCTGGGAGAGCAGCAGCATAAGGTACCTATCAAGGGTAAATCTTATGCCAAACTTCTGATGCGAGCCTGAAGAAACATAGTGAAATGGGAGCAAGTCAATTACAAATATAGAGAATGGAAAACATCACCAGCTGCTTTAGATCAGGATCCAAAGAAACATGCTTGTCATATTAAAAACAACACCAATCAGGTACATCATAGCCCATAGCTTGAACATTCAGTCTGAATACATCAAATCTCAGCCTATCTTACAATATACACAGAGAACTTGTCTCAAGAGGAAAATACTTGCGTCCCACTGATTTCTTATCAACAACCTTTACCATGTTCCCTCCTGTGCTTTATAGCAAAGGGTAAAACCTAAGATCGACTGAGAAGGTAGGTGAAAATTAAATGTATCTTTAAACATAACCATGAATGCAGGGACGAAACCCATTCTGCTCGACATGCTGTATATTTAATTTCTGTCACCTTCCTTGGAAAAGAATGATCTCCTCGGATATGATCTCGATATTTTGGCATGTTGTACTCCAGGTGTCGTGAACCAAAAGTAAAATAAACTGTATGAAGGTTTGTCTTATAAATGTCTGACTGCCTTTGAGCCGTAGTTTGGTGGGAAAACTCTCCAAGGACATTCTGCATAATAAAAACAGTATGGATGCCTTGTACCTGACGAAGAAAAACATTTCGCTGACGGAAACCCTGATATTACCCTTTATCTGTGCTCAGGATCCTTTGATTGATCCTCGGGGTCTGTAATCTGATGATTTGCCTTTGAACACACTGATTTAGGGCCCCAGATCTTTCATCAACATGCCTAATCTCTCTTGAACTTACTGAATGACTTTGCCTTCTCATTTCACCTCTGACATTGGTAGCTCGGGTTTTTAAAGGCTCTGAAAGATTTCCACAGATCTCGAACCCTGTTCTTTGAATAAACGACCAGTCTTCACCTTTACGGGCCTTCTTTATTAAATGTACTGAAGTACAGAGCTTTCCCGCACCTTTCGGCCGCTGCATGGGAGACTAGGTGATCGTGGTGGTCATTTCTTTCGAATATCCCTGCAAAAACACGAAGGCAGTGAAGAGAACGAATATGAATGACGGGGGTGGCAGGTGATGCAGATGGGAGACATGGGCGCGCCATCGGTGACATGGCGAACGAACACGCAGAAAAACAGTGAAAAATGACTCAGGTAGGATGTGTGGTCATTGCAGAATGAAAAATGCATAGAAAACACGTACAGAAACTGGTTTTATGTAATGGAATGGGGAGAAGTACAGATGGAACACGTGGCGCTGACGTGACGAGACGGGATGACGCGGAAAATATATTATACACTTTGATGGATTAATGGTGTAACTTTAGGCTTTGGAGAAACACAACGAGAATGTGTGAAATGAACGAAAATGCATATGAGGTGGAGTCGGGGCGCGCATCGCAAAATCGCAAATGCAGAAAATGCGATGGCGGAGAGCAGCATCAAACAAAACTGCACTTTGCGCTATCGCGACGGGGCAGAATTTCGATGAGCGCAGATCACAAAGTTGGAAAGTGCGATGAGCGTAGATCGCAAAAAATGAAAAACGCGATGGGCATTAAAATAAAAACTGTAATCTGCGATCTGCACTTTACGCTAGGCATCAAAGGGTTTAAAACTTGGTTCCAGGGTGCGGGCGCATGGAAGAAAAGGGGCTAAGGGTGCAGCGGAAGGGGCTAAGCCTTATTACAAGGTCGGAAAGTGGGCTTTGGCCCTTTTTTAATGCATTTTAAGGCCAAGGAAGAGTAACGATAGAGGGAATAAGGGTGAAGGAAGCCCAACAAAGGGTAAGGGAAGAAATTAAAGGGAATTCAAAAAGGTAAGAAGGGAAATAGAAGGGGAAACAAGTGGAAGCTAAGTGGGGGTTGAAATAAGAGGGAAAAAGGGGCCTTTGGGCATTTTTCTTCATAACAGAGAGGCTTTATAAGGGAAATTAGCAGAGGGAATTTCATCAAAGGACAAAAGGCACAAAGAGGCTTCAAGGAGACTGTGTCTTCAGAGGAAAAGCATTCCTTGAAGTCTCAACAATAATTTAGCCCCCTATTTTCTTGTCAAAAATTTCATAGGGGGGCTAACAAACCATATGGTGATCTCCAGCCCCACACTTCAATTTGTTAAATAAATGATTATCGATGCGAGACAAATGGGCCATACCTTTGCATTAACGTTCTTGCACTTCACTGTGAGATTGTCGTTCAATTTCTCGCCCTTTGGATCGAACGCCTCAAATGAATATCGTGTTCTTCATCGTCTGAGCGTTAACACTCAGAAGCTACGTGATAAGAGTTGTTTTTGAAAATTTCCCACGGCCACGTGTCAAATGAAGACATAGATCATGTTGTTTTTGGACGATTTCTCTTACCACCTTCCAATAACGCGATACTGTCGGTTTCCCTTCCGAAGACTGCCTTTACTATTCATTCAAGTCAGAGTTTCGTTCCCTTTTGGCTCGGGGTTCCACCCCTTTGAACTCACGGCTCCTCTGTGTTAAAATCTCTATACCCCTGCACATGAATAACGCATCTGCAACCTCTTTTCATTTGACAGTCCATTCAAATTCTGCTCAGGACAATTGTGCCCATTTCTATGCACCATTCATTCACACCGAGTTACTCATGCATAATTCAACCAAAGAATACACAGATCGCAGGACTAAGTCCTTCATTCATACAGGTTCTACTTCACTGATCTTCATACATAGATTTACTGAATTCGAGGCCCATTTATACATGACATCGTTCAACTTAATTACAGAGGTTATTCACACTGTTAATCATAGAAATCGAGACATTTTCACACAGAACTTAGTTCGACAAATGCACCAAATTATTGAACTGAATTCCTCATTCATATAACGAAATTACTTACAGATTCTAGCTCGGCTAGATTTCCAATCAATTGGCCTTTGGCAATCTACTCTACCAGTCCTACAACTCTACGCAGCTCTCTATGCAGGTTTATGCAGGTCTGCCCCCTTTTGCCTCATCAGGCTTATTCTTATACAAAAACAATAGAATCGATTCAATTCTTCTGACAGCTCAAAAATTTTCAAATCTCTAACTCTTAGAATAACCCTCTGACAGACAGAGATGGACTGTCTCTTCCTATGCCCACTAATCATCCAGGCAGTTACACTTACCTCTCTAATTAACAAAAAATGACTCAACTATGAATAATTACATGGGGAAATAAAACATGAGACCCCCTTTTATATTTATTTATGTACAAAGGTTGTTTTGAGCCTAATGCCCCTGCATCAGACTCCCTAGGTTAAAATAGTTCATGATCTCCTGATCATGTGCTTTCATCTTCGTCTTCCTGGATCCCACACCTTGTTCTGCAACTGGTCATCTGTTGCAGCGTCATTCCTTTGTATTCCTCCTGGCTTCCATATCTGGGTCTGCATCTTTGCACTTGCTACGCCCTCACAGTTTGTGACTATCTTCTTCTTGCTGCTGCTGTTTCTCTGCTTTCTTGCTACTGTCCTTTTCTGAGGCTTATTCTGCATCAGTTTTTTTATAAATTCAATTTCTTTGTCTAATCTTTCTTCTGACTGCTGAATATTGTTCCTCCTTGATTGCTGAACTCCACCTGTGTCTGTAGCCCTTCTTACTGCCTCCGAATCATCTATACCCTCTTTTCTTCTGCTACAGAAAAATTCTTCATGATTTTCAAATGTGACAATTTCTCCTTTCTCTGACTTCAGCAAATTTTCAAACTAGTATTTAAATTTCCAGACATCATCCTCATTTATTCTGTTCTTCCGAACTAAACATCCTTTAGCCCTTCTTTCAGCATCTGCATTCACAAAACAAACATCAAACTCATACAATCTTTGTGTTTGCTCCTCCTCTTCTGGCAACACTTCGGTTCGTTGCTCCAGCTTTTCTCCCAGCAACACTTCAATCAACTGTTGCTCTGCCAATTCACCTTATTTTATGAATGTCTTCAGTAAATATTCCAGCCACTTATTTTGTGCTTGTCTCTCATTGTCAGCATGCTGTAATTTCAATTCAGCATGTTCTTCTTCCTGGGAAATCTTCAGCAATTGCCTTCTTTCTTCTTGAATGATTATGCTAATCACCTCAAGTCTTTAGAACACTGAGATTTCATCTTATATTAGAATAAAACTATGATTTTCTACTGTAGTAGCAGCCCCAAAATTCTGCCATACAACCTTCTCTTCAACCCTTTCTTGGATGTTTGTACAAGCCAATTCTTTTCTGCTACCAATAGCAACTAACTTCTTCCCATGAGACATGACTGTCTCATCTTCTTTCATTTGCTCATCTTCATTCTGCAATAGCTCTTTTTCTTTGTCATCTGTAGAAACAACAATTTCATTCACAGGAGGCATGATAGCCTCACTTTTCTCCTTCTGCAACAATCCATCATCCTTCAAAACAACTCCAAAAGATGGATTTCTTTCTGCCATGCCTGCCAACACAACCAATTTGTCAACTTTTAATTCACAAGACCTAGTAGTCTTAATTGATGACTCAATCACCAATTTCCCTTTCCGTAGTTCTAAGTATTTCCAAAGACTCATAAAATCTTCCTTGGCTTTATTCCTTTGTATCTTTTCATGCTGCAGTCCCCAATATTGAGATTTAGGTTCCTTCTCTTGTACAGGATTCTGCTGATCTAGCATATTCTCCAGCAACTCAACTTCTTCATTCCATGGGCTAAAATCTCCCACAGAATTCTTCTCCTCTTTCAATGGACTGCTCAATGCTGCCAACCCAACATCAACAGGATCCGCATTCATCAAACAATTGTCAAAACAAAATTCATAAGGCCTCAAAGCCTTTCTCTCTTCTGTCAGCATATTAGTATGTTGTCCCAACTTTATTTTCTTCTCAGTGAGCACATCAGAATGTTGATTCCAATTCTTCAAACATTTCTTGAGACTATCAGTAAGTCTCTCTTCTGCACCATCCCTTGCAAGGATGTCTTTCTGCTCTAGTTCATAAAAATGAACTCTCTCATCTTCAATCATCTCTATACTTACCATCTAAACTCCTTCCCTCTATATTTCTGTCATCTTCTCTAGAGCACTCAATTCATGCCACGATCTTGGCATCTCCTCTGAGAAAGCACCTTCACAATCTTTACTATCTTCTGTTGTCACTATCTCCTCAGCCTTCATCAGAATGGAATTCTGATTTCCCATCTCTGCAAAAACTTCAGCTATCTATCCATCACTCTTTACTTGGCCATTCAACAAAAGCAATTTGTCATTATCAGCATTAATGACAACATCATCATCACCAACCTCATTGAAACAATCTCTTCTATATAATAAGGAATTAATGAATTCCTTTTGCTACAATAATTGAATCTACTCTTCGTCTGAAAGATACTCATCATAATTTACTTGGCAATAGCTAGCTTCATTTGTCACAGTTCCATCATATGAACTGAATTCATTAACACCTGCATTCATACACAACTTGTCAGATGAAAAAACACAGGATCTCATGGTCTCATTTGATGAATCAATTATCAACTCTTCTTGTTGTCCCAAGTCTTCTATGTACTTCAGAGATTCTTCAATGGTCTCTTCTTCTTCAAATTCTTCAAGTTGTTAAACCTCCAGCTTCTGGCCAATATCATAAACTAAATCTCCTCTGCTTCCAATATGTTGGAAAGCAGAATCTTTCTCTAACTGTGCATGGACATCTTCAAAACATGTAACTGTTCCATTCTCCTTCTCGGTGACAACATCAGCAGTTTTTTCATCTTCACATGGCGTTCCTGTAAACATACAAAATATTTCAGATGTAAGGTTCTTGGACCCCTTGGCCCAATTTGAAGCTTCAGTCTCCAAGTTCTGCTCCAAATACTCAATCATTTTGAGCATTTCTTCTTCCTATTGAGCAGTTATCATCTACTCCTTCTTCCTTTGTGGCCTCTGCCACTTTACCTTCTTCTTCATGAGCCAACCACCTCTCTGTTTTTCCTCTATCATCCTCTCCAGTTCATCAAGATGATTATTGATCTCAGCCATCTCTTTCCAATATTCTTCATCAGTGAGTCTCTTCCTTATGCCATTTTCTTTGGCGTCTTCCCTCACTCTTCTACTATGGCCTCTCTCGGAACCTCTGCAATCTCTGCTATGGATATTAGTAGCCATCTTCTCCTCAAGAATTTCTTCACTCACAAGCTACACTAAGCCTCTGCAACAACAAGCTCTCTTGCTGCAACTTACCTCACCAATCCCTTCTTCTGGATCTGGCTTTTGGCAAGTACTGGTCCCCTATCTGCTGGAACCTACTAAGCACTCCCTTCTGCTCTCTAGGCTTCACTCTGCAACTTTTCTCAAGAACACCTCTGTTCTTCTTTCATCCAACCTCAGTTGGGAATATTCCAGGTTCTACCACACTCTTTCTTCACTCAAAATCCCTTGCTGGACTCTTCTTATCACTGCTCTCAAGCTGTGATATGCTTTTGCTGAGATTTCTTCCTCAGTTGCTTGCACTCTGAACTCTGCAACCAATACCTTCAAACCAGATTCAAATAAGGCTCATCATATTACCTCTCAAGATCCCTGGATTATCTTGCTTCTTCTTTCACCTGCACTGCATTTCTATTTGTTGCAATCTTCAAGACATTCTGTCTTCAATTCCAGATTCTGCTCATCTGGAGGCCTTCACTACATACTCACCAAATCTGCAATTCTGTTAAACATATTTAAAACCCAAATTTCTCACTGTTCAGTACATGTGCATTTCAAAATAAAACTTTCAAAGAGCTAATTCAATTCAGGCTCTGATACCACTATGATGGGGGTGAAACCCACAGTCCCGTTTTTTTCCAAAATTTCATCAAAGTTGTGTATAATGAATTCACATTTCATGGCCAAATCAATCCCACAATCTGGAAACTCAACATACTCTAATTTATAAAGAGAGAATCCCTACAGGCGAAAATAGTTTTTAGAAGAGAAGGAATAACCTATTTCTGAGTTTTTTATTCTGGGTTAATAAAAAACTCAGAAACAGGTTATTCCTTCTCTTCTAAATACTCTAATTTATTTTTAACTGGAAATTTAAATACACCTGTGTGCCTTTAATATCTCAATATGAGATTGAGATATTAAATAAAAATCCTCTTTTAGAAACCACACGCCTCCTATTCGGATTAAGATCACGAGAGCTTTTCCTTCAAAGGTTATAAAACCATACAATACCAAACTTGCTTATAAGCTTCTATAAGCAGAAACTTTGATTTAATCAAGGCTATGGTTACAAGGCCATATCAGAGAACTCGTCGCACTGTATAAACGCTTAATACTTCTTTTGAATTAAGCCCCAAGGCCAGACTATTGTCCATGACTTTCCATAATGCCTATCGACATTCTCCAAACCCAAGTATTACAAACAATTGTGTAAAACCCCGAACAATAGAGCCTTTTGTATTTTTAGTTGTGCGCTCATAACTATAATATATATGCTTTGTAATTCAACCTTGGTCCCTTGTTTATAAAGCACTTATATATATATATATATATATATATATATATATATATATATATATATATATATATATATATATATATATATATATATATATATATATATATATATATATATATATACTTGAGCCTTTCCTTTGTATATTGCATCGAACCAAAGGTGAACTTAAATCTTCGCCTTATAATATTATAACCAGGATTCAACCCCTTTAACACAACCTCGGTTTTATGACATTAATCCCCAACTTCTCTCATAACACGACATTCCAATATATACGTCGATCTAAGGGTAATGAACTGTTCAACTCCTGTTAAACAATTAACTCAGGTTTAATCCCGATGGGGTAAGCCTTTTTAACCTTCCGATACAAAATGCAACCCGACGCCTTATTAACCATATGGTGATCTCTGGCCCCACACTTCAATTTGTTAAATAAACAATTATCGATGCGAGACATATGGGCCATACCTTTGCATTGACGTTCTTGCACTTCACTGTGTGATTTTCGTTTGATTTCTTGCCCTCTGGATTGAACCCCTCAAATGAATACCGTGTTCTTCATCGTCTGAGCATTAACGCTTAGAAGCTATGCGATAAGAGTTGTTTTTGAAAACTGCCCATGGCCACGTGTCAGATGAAGACATATATTTCATTGTTTTTGGACGGTTTCTCTTACCACCTTCCAATAACGTGATACTGTCGATTTCCCTTCCAAAGACTTCCTTTACTGTTCATTCAAGTCATAGTTCCGTTCCCTTTTGGCTCGGGGTTCCGCTCCTTTGAACTCATAGTTCCTCTGCGTTAAAAGCTCTATACCCCTGCACATGAATAACGCGTCTGTAACCTCTTTTCATTTGACAGTCCATTCAAATTCTGCTCAGGACAATTGTGCCCATTTCTACGCACCATTCATTCACACCGAATTACTCATGAAAAATTCAACCAAAGAATACACAGATCGCAGGACTAATTCCTTCATTCATACAGGTTATACTTCACTGATCTTCATACATAGATTTACTGAATTCGAGGCCCATTTATACAGGACATTGTTCAACTTAATTACAGAGGTTATTCACACTGTTAATTACAGAAATCGGGACATTTTCACACAGAACTTTGTTCGGCAAATGCACCAAATTACTGAACTGAATTCCTCATTCATATAACGAAATTGCTTACAGCTTCTGGCTTGGCCATATTTCCAATCAATTGGCCTTCGGCAATCTACTCTGCCAGTCCTACAACTCTACGCAACTCTCTATGCAGGTTTATGCAGGTCTACCCCCTTTTGCCTCATCAGGCTTATTCTTATACAAAAACAACAGAATCGATTCAATTATTCTAACAGCTCAAAACTCTTCAAATCTCTAACTCTTAGAATAACCCTCTAACAGAAAGAGACGGACTGTCTCTTCCTATGCCCACTAATCATCCAGGAAGTTACATTTTCCTCTCTAATTAACTAAAAATGACTAAACTATGAATAATTACATGGGGAAATAAAGCATGAGACCCCCTTTTATATTTATTTATGTGCAAAGGTTGTTTTGAGCCTAATGCCCCTGCATCACGATGGGTTAGGGAATATATATATGGGGATATGGAGTTAATACGATATATATTTAACAATGGACGAAAGTAATGTCGAGAATTTTTTAAAGCCGAAGCGTTAAACGGTTATCGAGAAGGGTTTTAAACGAAGTGGGACCCAATATTTATTAAGCATTTAAAACTATGTAAAAAGTGGTTTTTTCATATTTTATATGAAAATGAAAACTTAGTAAAGGGGAAGGAGTTTTAGTGATGGAAATGGGTTTTTAACTAGGGAAAGGGGTTTTAAGAAGGGAAAAGGGGTTTTAGGAAGGGAAAAGTTTAAAAATAAGGGGAAAGGGATCTTATCAAAAGGAAGGTTAGAAATATATTAGTGATAAGAGATAAACCAATTGATGCTTTCCAGAACCAATGAAAGTATTCTACCTACCCTTTATTTACCCTAACATTTTTATTTCCTTTATTGGGTGCATTTGAACTTGCTGACCCTTTTATTTTCTTTTAATAAGAAAACTAATCTATTTCTAACCGTATAACTTCCAATGGCTCAGATTAAACTTGTGAGCTCATTTTATTCTCTACCTAACTACTGATCTGGAAAGGTTAAATGGTTTGGTCAGATCTTTATTCACTAACTATCATGACATGAAAATTAAAAGGCATGAATGAATCAAGATTAAACTGTATGATCATCATGAAATGTGGCATTTTGGACAAGTTTCATACAATTTTATTTGCAAAAGTAAATTAAATTAAGAGTAGTTGCATTTGAATGTGAAACACTTTCAGGATTTTTGTTTCTTTTTGTGGGGTTCATACTTCATATCCTTTTTTGATCTTCATTTATTTTTGCCCTTTGATTATTTTTTTAGGACATACCCTCTTTTCATTTTTTAATATGGGAAAACATTTGCAGAAAGAAAAGGTATGTGCAATATTACAAGACTAAACATAGCTAATTCAAAATTATGATCCCTATTATTATAAGACCCTAATAGGTTTGACTTACAGTTCTTTCATTTTAATTTATTTTGACCCAGGCCAATAATTTATCAGCTCAGTTATTTTATCAAAGAAAAAAAGTATCATACAATATTAAAATTCAACCACATCTAACACAGTACAAATATGTTCCATCTTTAAAAATGTTATGTATACTTATCTTAATTGGATTTAATCAGTCAAGGAACTCTTCTAGATAAGTGCTCTCCTCCCTTCCTATGATACTGAAAATTATGTCTGTGTCTTCCCCCGAGCTCCTAGACTTCCAGGACAATTTTTTCACTAAGACCCCTCTAGGTCCAACTCCATGTATCAAGGCCTCTCACAAGGTCCAACCTAAGAAATTTTAGACTCTTGTCTATAGTTGGAGAGTTCCACTGGTTCCAACCCAACTCAAGAGCTTACTCCACAAATAACTCAATGCTACACTTTTATGTAATGGTATGATCTTTTCCGGGTCTCTCCCTCTTCCTTTCTCCTCTTTTCAGAGAAAAGAAAAATAAAAAAAATCCTCTTCTCTTCCATTGTGATTCATTTATCTCCAGGAATGAGAAACCAAGAAACATAACTACCACAACTACCTGGAAGTTAGATAATTCGTTTAGAGCCTCTCCAAGAGTTCCAAGCCTTGCCCAATCCTCTTAAAGAAAATATACACATAATTATATAAAATTTATTTCAGATGCTCTTGTAAGTTTTCACCAGGATTTTCTCTAAGACTTTACTATAAAGTTTCATCTATCAAAGTAGTTGACAGTAAATCACAGTAAATAAAAGTAATTAGTAAGTATTTGTAATATTTGGAGGTGTTACATCTTCCCCCTGGTCTGAAACACTATCCTTGGTTTTTATTCGTGTTCTCGAAATAGGTGAGGATACGCTTTTCACATCACATTTTCATCCTCCCAAGTGGACTCTTCTAGGCTAAAGTGTCACCATTGAACTTTAAATTGGGTGATATCTTGCCTCCACAACGTTGTTTCTCTCCGGTTTAGAATACACAGAGGTTCTACCAGAAACTCTCCATCTGGTTCTACCTAGAATATAAGCATAATAGTGTCTTTAGTTCTATTAAGTTAATAAATTAAAGTATACATTATAGAACTTTACATAGATTTACCTATACATCTTTCCAACTTATAATGTGTTTGGGATTGTAAATTTCCTTCTTTAATAGATAAATATAAAACACATTATGAACTCACATGTAGCTTGGTAATGCAAGTTGTACGCTACAGGTCCTATCCTTTCCAAGATCTGGAAAGGTCCATAGTATCTAGGTGTTAACTTAGCGCAACCATCCCATCTTAAGGTGTTGATTTTGGGTTTTAATTTCACGTATACATGGTCCTCCACCTGAAATTCCTTGTAGGTTATTTTCCTGTCCGCGTAAGATTTTTGTCTATCTTGTGTTGCTTTTAAATTTTGCCTCGCTTTCTTTACCACTTACTCCATCTCTATCAACATATCTGGTCCCAACATTAACTTGTCCTCCGGGCTACTCCAGTTAGTAGGGGTTTTTCACCTTCTCCCGTACAACACATCGAAAAGGCTCATTTTTAATGATTCATGGTAATTATTGTTATATGTGAATTCCACCAAATGTATATACTCCTCCGACTTGGTTTCTTCTTGCATCGTTTTCATGTGTAGCATGTCCTCCAACAATTCATTCACCAGTTTCGTTTCCCAGTCAGTTTGGGGGTGGTAAGTTGTGCTGAATTGGATATGGGTACCCAACCTTGTAAAATGAGACTTCTAGAATGCAAATGTAACATTTGCGTCCCTATTGGAAATTATCACCTTCAATATCCCATGCAATTGGAATATTTATTTCATAAATATATCTGCAATTTAGACAGTGTTATAGGTATATTTGACATGTATAAAGTGACCTACTTTGCTTAGTTTATCCACTTCTACTACGATTTCTCAGTTTATCCACTACTACTATGATTGAATCATTCAATTTCTTGGAGTTTGGTAATCCAATTATGAAGTCCAATGTAATCGTATCGCATTTCCATTCAGGTATGGCTAAGGGGTGGACTATACCAATTGGTTGTTGGTGTTATGCCTTCACTTGCTAACACTCCAAACACCTAGCTAGATATTTTATAATGTCTCTTCTCATTCCCAACCAAAAATAAGTATTTTTTATGGTATAAAATAGTTTTTGATATCCGGGATGAGAAGCATAGGGTTTCGGTGAAACTCATCTAGTAAGAATTGTTTAATTGCTAGCTAATTAGGAACATATATTCTTTCATTAAAGTTCAACAAATCATTATTATCTATACCGAATTCAATCTATTGTTCGGCACCTTGGGCTTGTTTATTTTGTTGCCACAAAAAATTTTACTCTAGATCTTTATGTGTTGCTTCTTTAATTCGTTCTGAAAAATTAGATTTTGCTCGACTGTATTCAATTTCATAGACATATTTCAACTCTCTGCAAAACACATAAGCCACACTATTTTCCTTTCCTTTTAGATTCTTAACGTCAAAATCAACTCTCTTAAAAAGGTGTTCCATATTTCTTGATGAGCATTTAAATTAGGTTGTTTAAAGAAACTGGTTAGACTGTTATGATCTGTCATGAGCAAGAATATTTTCACTAATAAATAATGCCTCCAAACCTTAAGAACGTGCACAATTACAGTTAACTCTAAATTATAGGTGGAATATATTTTCTCATGCTCCTTTAATTTGCGGGATTCATAGGATATTACCCTGACTTCCTGCATGAGAACTCCTCTGACACAATCCTGGCAAGCGTCTGTGCAAATGATGAACTCTGTTTCTGGGTCTGCAATTTTTAGCACAGGGGTTGTTTTCAAACAATGTTTCAGTTGTTCAAAGTTGTGCTAGCATTCTATGGTCCATATAAATACATTTTCTTTATTATGCAGGGAATTTATAGGGTAGGAGACTTTAGAAAACCCTTTTCTAAAGAAACGGTAATACCCGACCAAGCCCATAAAAGATCTAATGTCCGCAACGTTTCGGGAACTGACCATTCCATAATAGTTATAATTTTGTAGGGTCCACGGCTAGGCCTTCTAAGGAAATCACATGCCCCAGATATTGAATTTGGTCCTTATAAAAATCACATTTACTAAACTTGGCATAAAGTTGATTTTCCCTCAGTGTCTACAACGCTATCAGAAGATGCTCTTTATGTTCTTCCAAAATTTTCAAGTAAGTCATAATTTCATATATGAAAATTAAAACAAACTTGTCCAAGTATGTGTGGAATATACTGTTCATCAAACCCATAAACATTTTTGGGGTGTTAGTGATGCCAAATGGAAGCACAACATATTCATAATGGTCGTAATAGGTTTTGAATGTTGTTTTATTAATGTCCTCCACTTTTACTCTTATTTGATGGTAACATGAACACATGTCTATCATTGAAATTAAAATATCACCATAATTTACTTGGTCAAATAAGTCGTCAATTAGTGGTAATAGGTACTTATTATTAAAAGTTAATTTTTTCAACTGTCTATAATTAATACATATCTTTCTTTTTCACAAAAAACATCGGTGCACCCAAGGGTGTCACACTCGGGCATATGTACCCTTTATCAAGTAATTATTGAAGTTATAATTTTAACTTTATCAGCTCAGTAATACTCATATAGTAAGGGCCTTCGACTCCAGAGTTTCTCCCAGAACCAATTCTATTGTAAAGTCAATATCCCGCTTTGGTGGTAGTCCCAGAATTTCCTCCAGAAAGACATCAACAAACTCTTGTATAACTGATATATTTTCCAAGGAAATTATTTTATATTTGGAATTAGTATAACCAACTTACACAACATAAATTTGATAGCTCTTATGTATACATTTTCTTAATTGGTTCATCGTGATTGGTAGCAATCTTATGCCCCTTTTAATACCCTAAACCTCTTGTCTAATACCTTCATTCGTAAGGAAGTTGATAGTATTTTCTCTACAATTTACTTAGGAACAATGCTTCTCCATCCAGTCCATGCAAATCATCACATCATAATATCCTAGTGGTAGCATGTTTAGAGTCACCTTAATCTATTGTTCACCTACTTCTACAAGATAGTCTTCCACCATGGCAGTCACTCTTCAATTTTCTCCGATTTCCAATGGTACCAGCAAGGAATTCTTAAATTTAACACTTTTCAATTGACACAATTCAATTATTTTTAGATTAACATAAATTAAACTTGCACTGGGGTTTATTAAAATAGAAACATGGCGATTAGCTAATTTACCTTCAAATTCCACCATTGCTGGTTGATATTCGGCTTGGTGATCTTCCAATGCCGCATTGATTAGAGGAATATTTCTCGCTACTTCTCGAGTTGTAGAGGCTTCCTGAAATTTGGCAGTTGGATTCATCCTAACATCATAGGGGAAATTTTTATAGTAATGGGGTTCCCCATGATCATATTTGGATCAGGACCTAAGTGATAGCTCAAATTTCAAAGTGTTCAAAAGAGTGTCGAACCTGAGTGACCAGATAGATCTTGTCTTCCTGATTCTGGCGATGTGAATAGTTTGAAAAACTAACATAGTATGAAACAGTTATCGCATATTGAAAAGTACAGTAAACTGTAAATTTCGATAGTTGACCAGGGTTGACTGGCCATTTGAACAGTCAACAAAAAAGAATATTCCTAGGATTATTCATGGAATATTCCCCCAAAATATTCCTTTGGGGCCAATCTAATCGTAACAAGTGGCAGGTTTTTATTAGGCATACAAGTTGGATGAGCCAATGAAAAGTTGCCACGTGGCCAACCCTTAGGCTGCCACGTGGCCCTAAAACTATGCATTAAAATTTTGGTTGGGCCACAGGATTCAAACCCTGGACCACCACCAGAGCACGCGCCTGTCGTAACTACCCGAGCTACACGAGTATTTCTTAACCTATTGGGTCACAGATTATATTTGAATTGTGTTTCAATTCATGTTTGGCGTTGGAACCGTCGGCGTCCTAACCGACCAATGGTTTTGTTAGACTTGTCATGTTAGCCATCAGTAAATTTTGTCACAGCAAATGATAGCTAAATATGTTCTCAACCCTTCAAGAAGCAATATTCATGGAAAATTTCTTGTTCTTGAAGCCTTCTTGGTGTCTTTTATCTTACAAATCATCTTCACTACTGTTTCGATAAAATAGTTTTCAAAGAAGCCCTGTTGTTACCAATAAGACTGTTTTCAAGCCATTTTCTATCATTTCCTAAGCCTGTTTCATTCATTTTCCCACTCATTCTCACTTATCCAAATCCATCATTTTTCTCTAAAAAATCCCTTTAAACCCTTTCATTTACCCCTTTAAACCATTAAAATCCCTTTATTCTGGTTTAAAAACCGCTGTTTCTCCTATTGGAACCTCCAAAATCCCTTCAAAAACCTCCATTTTCAGCCTAAAACCTTCATTTTTACATATAAGGCTTTAAGTGCCTTTCGACTTAGCCTTAACCCCCTTTTCCGCCATATGACCCACTTCGTGACCGAGCGCTTAGCATATCGGCGATCGGCACATCGCATTTTCTAAATTTCGCTTCCCTTTTCCCTTTCTTTTTCTGATGGCTGATCCGCCGATGAAATCTAGACCGTCGATCTTCCTCAAATCCGACGGCTATCACTCCATCACATTGGCGCATCGCCCTTTTCCTTCCGCCGATGGATTTCCCTGCCAATGAAATTTGAACCATTGATCTCCCTCAAATCTGACGGTCCGCGCTACATCGCACTTCGGCGTTTCCTCGGCAACCCTTTTTGTTCTCCAACGATGGTCCCCCACCAATAAGATCTCTGTCGTTCGTTCTCTCCGAGATCGACGGTCCGCGCTTCATCACATCGGCACTTCGCCATCGCACCTCCCCCCATCGCATCGGCACATCGCAAATCCAAAAATCCCGCCTGCCTAGACTGGCGATATGCGAAGCTCTGATTGCATGTCCACCGTCGATCTTGATCCTAATCAGATGACCCTCCATCCATCGCACTTCGTTTTCCCATCGGCCATCGAAAATTCAAATTCCTTTGTTCCTAGACCCTCTTCTCCTCCGATCATCGATCCGACAAAGTTCATCTCAGTCGTCCATTTATCCTAGATCAACAGCTAAGGTCTTTTGCGTGGGCTCCCCCCAAACTTTTCGCCCATACTCCCCAGTGCCCCCGTAGTTGACTCTTTTGACTATGGAGATCTCAGATCTAACAACTAAGGTTTTTTGCGGGGGCACACCCCAAGAATTTTCCTCCGCACCCTCAGTCCCCCCGCTGTGACGTCATCCATTGGTCCTGTTAGCACCTGATCTAAAACCCAGGCTAAAAAGAGAAAAACAGGGTAACAACTAAACCACTCTCAGCCTTGTCGCTAGCCCTACAAGGTTAGGAGATGGCTCTCTCCGTGAAAGGATATTCAACGAAGTAAAATTATAAACTAATATTAGGCTAGGTATAATGATAGGAAAAAAAATGTTTAAATGAAATGAATGAATTTTTCAGGGATGTATGGGACAAATGGGACAGTTTGAATCGGGGAATTAAATTAGGGATACAGGTTATTTCATGGGGCAAGGTAGGCAGGAAATTTTAGCAATTAAGTTTTAAATAAGGATGAAATGGAAGGACTGGTGAGGAGCTAAAAAGGACACAATAAATGAATCCTTTTCAAACAGAAGAAAACACAAAGTATTGAATGATTTCCCAAGGCAGAGCATATAAAATGGATTCTACCTTGATATCTTGAAAGCATTCAAAATGAAATGTTTATGGATGAGGGGTGAAACATAACAATTTACATATGAAACAAAGGAGAGAAACAAATGTTAAATCTCATACCACATGGATCCCACAAATCAGAACTGCATCTCTTATCAATTCCCTGTCCAAAACTATTACAATGGAGCGCAGAGCGTTCTCCTTGATTTTCCACACTATTACCCTACTTCTGAGTTATAGACTGCTTTAAAAATGATTTGCAATTACAATAAATAGGCTGAAAAGTGGGAACATAGATCCACAGAAAAAGGGAGTTGTTCTGACAGCTCAAGAACTGAAATCTAAATATGGAAGAGAAAACCAGCAATCTTCCCCTGAAAATAAGGGACATGATTACATTTGACTACTTGGAGATAACGTTCTTACACATGGATGAAAGAAAATAGGCAATCTGAAAAATAGATTTCCTACTTTGCTGTTGCTGTAGCAATATTTGTTTTATTTAAGCTTCTCGGCCTTTGACTGTTGCTTTCCATTCTCTGTTTGAAGAAAACTGACCTTTTAATAAAAATACCTTTGAAATGAAACTATGCCTTTAGTGAAGGGAGAAGCGATTTTTGGATGGAAGGAGCGGAAGGAAGTGGGGTCCGCATCGTAATCGGGATCGGAGTCGATGGGGCAGAGGGGATATAATATAATAAAACATTTGAAATACAGGTTTGCGATGGCATCATCACAATCGGGATTGGGGATTGAATATTTTTGGAAACAAAGCCAAAAAATTCCGATGCGATTGGCATAGGTCCGATGGGGGAATACCATACAATAGCGGAGAAATCCTTTAAAACATACAAAAAATGGTTCTCCGCTTTTTACAAAGGGAGAGGACCAAATTTCATTTGAAAAAAGGGGAAGGGATCAAGGTGGGACTAGGAAATACAATCGCAATTAGAATCGGGCTTAGGGGCAGGGCCAAGTGCATTACACAAACAAATTTCGCCGATGCGATTGGGATGAGGCGCTAGGGAAAACCTTTGTAATAACGAAATCAAACCAAATTTGAATTTGACAAAGGAAATGGCCCTTTATATTATAAATGGGCAGAAGATGTATGGTGGGCCCGATGGTCAATCGGAATCGAGAGAGGGAGCGGGCGTATTACACAATGAAACTTTTGCCGATGCGATTGGGGGAGGCCCTTTGTATAAATGAAATAAAACGAAGATTTGATTTTAACCAAGGGAAAATCCTTTATATGAATGGTGGAAGGTAATTTTAAATGGCGAGACCCAATATCCATCGGCATCGGAGATCGGAGAAGGGCAGAGGAACAACTTTATATACAATCACCGATTGCGATGATCCAATTGGTTGTGGGCCATTGGATCGGATGATAAGATCAACGGCTCAGGAATAATCGGGAGTTGGCCATTAGGAGGAGTCAATCGGAGGGGGCCTTATGAAAGCATCGACAGTGATGGGCCGATTGCATATGGGCTGACCAATTGGACAATGAGATCGACGATCAGGATATACATCGGAGGGCTTCCATCGGAAGTTTACAATCAGGAGCTACTTAATGCAATCGCATCGGAGGTTTCGCAATGGGCCAATCGGGGCGTACTTATAAATATTTGTGATGCAATGGGAAAGGGACTTGGGTAGGCAGGGTTTTATAATATGAAACTTTGAGTTTTATTATAAAGTTTCAAATTATGGTGGGGAAGTGGTTTGGAACGGCGGGGGGGGTTTATAATATGAAACTTTAATTTTATTATAAAGTTTCAAGGGCATGAGGGGAAGTGGTTAATAAATAAATCGCATATTTATTTAAAATATTTAATAATGCGATTTTATAATCGGAAGGGGAAAAAGGGATATCTAAGAGAAAATATTAAACTTTAATAAAATTAATTTTAAGGGAAAGATGGAAAAGGGGAAGGTTAGGGAATAGGGGAAGTTTTACTTCACTTAGGCATAAATTTCAATCCAGGAGTCAGTTTTAAGAGTAAAATATACCGTTGGAAAGCTATTTCCGGGCCCTTTCTGTTGGATCTACTTGGAACATGATTTGATGCTAAAAATGCTACGGAAAACTTCTTTGAAGGCAGGGTGATGACTTTGTGGAGATAACATCTTCTGAATTGTGACTTATTACATATGCTGACATAAAATTACATAATGATGACAATAAAGGAAAAGCATCATGTTTTCACCTCAAAACATGGTTTTGAGGTGAAAATTACATTATACTGAATAAAACATCTCTTTGATCTTCCAGGTGCTGTGACTTTGAGTTTATTGACTTCCTCATGACTTTGCTGATATTTATTGACACTTGACTCATTATTTTGACCATGGTGAGATCCTAGAACCTAATGAGACCAACCCTATGACCTAATAAGCACTTATTCATTTAGAATTGCAATGTCTAAACATAGTCAAAGTAATTCTCATCAAATTCCTTTATTTTACCTTTTACCTTGTTGCATTCGAGTCTTACTATGTACTATCACATCACCCAATTGCTAGTTATATAAACACATCAACTATTACCTTTTCATTCTAATACCAAGAATTTTTCCCTGTGATTGTTCCCACATGTAAGCCACATGTTCCAAAGATCAAGATATCATATCTAGTAATTGAAATTAACCTTTACCAAAACTATCAACCATGTCATAATCAACAGTCAACTCATAGTAATAAATCATAACACTACAACTAGCACTCACTTGCACTCAAGTACATATGAGTTGTCTCAACACATAACGTGTTAGTACAACCATATTAAAACAAAATAATTCCTTCATGCAATCTTATAGACGCATATTCATACCATGGAATTAATCAAACATTCAATTAACATGTGAACATACCATGCTAGATAAACCAAATTGACGACATAATCAAACTCATACCTGTATCTCAGGGTAGGATATCACATCTACACAAGTCAGTCGATATTAATATGACACAACATCAAAAGTATATAATGTCATACATTAATGTCACAACCATAACCATCTATACAGACCAATCCAGATCAACATGATACATATAACATCAATATCTTAATGCAATAACCCTAATCATCAAATTAACTAACATATAACAACAACAACAAGTTAACATATAAAATACTTATCAACAACAACAATGCATATAACAAGAAGTTACTATCATTCATGACTATTCCACACATGTTCATATGACCACATTGATTCAATAACATCTACCATGCATGTAACCACAACAACAATAAAAAGAAAAACATGTATATAAATTAATCATGGAAAATTTTAGGGGCTAATATTCGTAGGTGGGCTAATTTTCCATGATTTTTCCAAAAAAATTTGCCAATTTCCATTTTTATAAAAATGATTCGCCCAAATTTTATAATATAAAATTATTTTACATTAAAAATTGCCAACATTATATAGACAGTATATATAAAATCATTACAATTTTGAATAATTTTACAAATACACCAATAAAATTTTTATAGTTTGCATATTAGAGACTAGTGAGATTCGCCAATTTTTGAAACTTCAAGATAATTTTCCATCCTTAAAAATTTTTCCTGGAGCTAAATTGATATAACAATCCATTAACTAACATATCTACATTCCAAACATACAATATCTGTACGACGATATATTCTTACCCTGAAGTATAGTGTCACAATCTCGCCTAGATGATCTGCATCTCCTGCTTTATCTCAGCCAACATATCAACATCATATCTTATCAACAACATTATGATGACATAACTACATACACTGACCTCACAACGCATATCTAACCTATTATGCATGCATAACCATAACCATAACAATGCATGCACAACAACTTATAGATCACATTGACATGCATAACAAATGCATAACTGACATACACTCATGATGACCACATCCAATCAAAAACACCATCAACTTTCACATGGTGACACCACTGCAACTATGACCAATGCCATGCATAAAAAACAAGAACATAGACCACAATTATAAGGAACACATATTCAATTGACATGAATGCACAACCAACACACAACGCTCATCCAGTCTAAGTGTTGAACCATGCTCTTATACCACTCTATAACACCTTCCTCTCACATTTACCCAAGCTAACCAGTCCACCGGGGTAAACATGTGACAAAGAGTTACTATGATATGATTCAAATCCATAGGTGTAGTTAAGGAAGTGGAACAGATGAACCAACACTTTACAGACCTCCCTCGGGTGTTACAATACCCCCATGAGCTAATCCACCACTCTAGGTACCCAACCCATGATTTAACCTAGACGTTCAATGAATTAAACCCTCAATCACTCCCATAACAAGGCATGCATGCGACTGGAACCCTATAGTTTCTCCCACAATGCCTGCAACGGAGAGATTACAGTATTTTCTAGAAGTGTTGTGCGAGAGATTGCTAGATTTAAGCCACTTTTCAGGGCTAGTCTCCAAACTATTGCACAAAACTTGATGAGACTTTCCTGTTGAACCCTTAGTTAAACTGAGAGGGGGGTGAATCAATTTAATACATTCATGGACTTTTAAAACTTTCCTTTAAACTTATTTACACCTTCATTTCATGACCACCTTAATATATAATGAAACAAAAATCTTAATATGTGAGCAACAAGTATTAAGCAAATTAAATACAGAACATCAACACATAATCATCATGCATATGGACAATTGATATAAGTGGAAACCCATAAGGGGGAAAACCACATCTTATTATTTTTGTGATGCAAAGGCAAGCTCCAAATCCCTCTCACCATTGATTTTTTGTAGGCTCCAACCTATAGGAGGCTACGACCTCAAATCATGCAAGCTACAACTTGCAAGGAAGCTCCAAATCCCATCTGTTTTCTACAGGCTACAACCCACAGGAGGCTCCTACCTCAACCAACTCCAAGTGGACATCTATCAAGCTACAACTTGAAATGGAAGCACCAAATCCCATGTATTTTCTGTAGGATACAACCCACAGGAGGATCCTACCTCAACCAACTCCAACTATACATATATCAAGATACAACTTGATATGGAAGAACTAACTTCCTCACTCTGCAATAAAATCATATACTAATTTACCTAGATATCAGCTCTATTTTACTCCTTCTTCACTATTGTCCTTCCAGCCTTCAAATCTACTTTATATCATCTCTGGATCTTCATAGCTTCTCTATCTACTCTATCTTCTTCTTCCACTCTCTAACCTATTTGTGCATATGAAAATAACATAATTTATATAGATCGCCTCATCGCTCTTTGCATTCCATATGGGAATATGAAATGAACAGGTATGACTCTTTGCCTGCCACCTTCTCATTTCATTGCTCGACACATTCGGGATGTTACAACACTATGTACTCATTTCAGTATTACATTGGAGTTTTGCTTTGCCTACAGAGAATTGCCTTTGCATCACAAACAATATAAAATAAATAATACATTTATAGTTACAATCAATTATTTTACTCAGCCCTTTCAGGTTCTTAGCTTTGTTGTGCGTTTGTCATCTTCTGCTTGTTGTCCTTTTGTCTTTTCTGTTTTTGTCGTTATATTCCAACTTTGTTGCATAATTGCCCCTTTTAGCCCGACTCTTCTTCCGTGTTCAGCCTTTTCGTTTTCTTTACTACCGCAACATTGTTCTACCCAAGCTCCTGGTCCTTTGGTTTGCATTTAAATCATTTCTTTGTGATTTGTGGGGTATGGCCCACATAAAACTCCCTTTTCAACACAGCAGAGTATTTCAAATCCGAGTTTTATCAACATACATGCGTTTATCGATCAAACAACGCATTAAAATACATACTTAGCAATCAAACAATGCATATATAACATACACGAAACATGACTATCGGGTCCCACAGTACCTTGAACCAATCACAATTCATCGCAAACACTTGCCCGCAGGTTTCCCATTCTACCAATAACGATAAACCATAAACCATGTGA